>CAEGAE010042045.1:0-64614 GCA_903067095.1 Girardinus metallicus
CCGGCGTTAGCTCACTCCGGCGTTAGCTCACTCCGGCGTTAGCTCACTCCGGCGTTAGCTCACTCCGGCGTTAGCTCACTCCGGCGTTAGCTCCGCTTCCTCCTCAAGCGCTCGAGGTTCAGTTAGAGCCGAAGTAAGTGGCGTTTAGCTCAAGGTTGATTCGATTTATGAACGCCAATATCGGCCAGCCGTTCTCTACCACTCCCTCCTCAAGCGCTTGAGGAGGCTAACTTAGGGCTTATTCCAGTTCTAAGGCCGCTTACTCAGCCGGAGTAAGCCCCAAGTGAACCTCCGAGCGCATGAGGAGGAAGTGGTAGAGAACGGCTGGCCGAAATTAGCGTTCATAAATCGGATTAGCCTTGAGTTAAACGCCGCTTACACCGTGGAGCTCCAGTATCGGACTTGAAGCTAACGTCACTGTGGTATCAACGCATGCGCGACCTGATCTCCGAATTATACCCCGCCTCTTCCGTGACATCACTCTCACACATACAAAAAATGTCTCACGCATACAAAAGGTAAGTCTATATTTTATTAGTTTATATGTGCAATCTTAGTCTTTTATGTATGAATGTGAGAGAAAAATTGTATGCAAGTGTTATATTTTATTAGTGTGTATGCGCAATTTTAGTATTTTGTGTGAGCGTATGAGTTTTTAGTAGTGTGTGAGAGACAAACATAGTTTTTGTCCTAACTGGCCCCTCATACTCATCTATCAGCCATGTACCGCCACGATGGTTTCCGCCACCTGTTTGTTGAGACCGTAATGATATGAAATGTATTGTACGGTTCGTCGGTAAAGCTACACTTACGCTATAAGCATCAACGACTCAGCCGCCCGCCGTGTTCAGTCTATCTGCTCACTTGTATAAATACTCCTGCAGCCTCTTCCTGCCGTTCGCTTTCAACCAGCAGCTCCCGAAGGATTAAGGCTTCCAAACTCCAGGCATCGCGCCGGTCATTTTAAGGATGTTTATTGGTCCCCCAAAATCAATGAAAACTCGGGCATTATCACTCAATAAAATCCCATGGGCCGAACTTGAAGATGGGACATTATGCCGCTGACACTTATCTTTCGTCAACAACTCGGAGGCGGAAGTGAGAGCTATGTGTTACGCAAATAATGTTCCGGCCGGAACACGGTGCGCCAAATAATAATACATAAATTAACGAAGCTTCGAGGCAGGTACATTTTCCTTGAGGAATTTTAGTAATCGAGGTACTCGAATCATTCGAGGAATCGTTTCAGCCCTACATGACATCATGAAAAAAGAGCATTACAATATGCATTACAAACATAAGACAGTGTGTTAAAGCTCAGGGACAAATGGGGTTTTCCAAATGGACAACGACCCTGGATGGCACGCCTCCAAATTAGCAACAAAGCACCTCAAGAAACTGATACATTTTAGTTCAACTTTAATGTCAGAGCGATAAAACAAATTGTTTAATATTTTCATACACCATGAATTGATGACCTTTCACCCAATGACCATTATAAAGAGATAGGCACCCACTCAAACAAACCACAGATATCTTGTTAGGGTTGCAGGCGTTTCAGAAATGAGTGTCAATACATGACAGCATTTTGGCAATTTGTTGGTATACACTGAGTAAACGAATGCTTATCTCACTATTTACTAGCTATGTCAAATGTTTTGGAAAGTCTAGTAAGCTAAATGCAGAATAAAAATAAAGTTACTTGGTGACAATGACACACATATTGGTCTAATTAGGATTTTTAAAAAGTTTTCTAATTGTATTATTTGCTAAACTCTATAACGGCAAAGTTGGGCATGAATGGCACAAACATTTCCCCTATTAATGACAAAACATGGCATTATTTCTGCACAGCAAAACTCTCCAGCAATATCTAAAAAACTATGATGATTTAAATTTTTTAATAAGTGCAATATGTTGAATTATTATTCTGTTGGGGTATTTTACTCTTTGTTTACCTTTGTAGAAGACACCCCACACTCCTTTCTTCTCTGACAGCAACCAGCTGTTGAGGCGCGGTACCTTTTTGAGGTACGCACAAGTGCAGATGAACAGCAGCCCAAATACAAGGATGCCGTCAAAGGAGTACACTGCAAAAGAGGATAAACAACATTATAAACCATTACTCGGATGTAAACTAGGCCACTAATTTAATAAAATTAATAAGAGAACATCTGTAAAACTGCAGGTAACATCGTGGGTAATTTTACATATGCCTTTTTTCACCATTACTACAACATCAATTTTGTGTCTCCTCACTCTTCATTTCAGACATTGGGATGGAATTTTCCATATGAAAAATTTGAGCAGTAGTTGTTTATTTTCGCCTTAGCCCAGGTACCCTGGCTCTGACATCTCTGCTTCAGGAGTCGCTAAACACATGATTTTGCAGCTGCCGTCCTGGATAAGTCTGTGTGTGGTGGCTCTTAAAATATTGATTCCAACTTGACAACTGTTACGTCAGCGTGTTTACCATGATAAGGCAGGTTATTTCATTCACTGAAAATCCAGTTTTTAAAATGATGTAATATTATAAACAAATAGGTTGTTTTGTTATGAATTTCTATCAAATTTGGTTTTCGCTTTTTTAATTAATTACAGAAATAACTGTAGTTTTTGGATAATATAATTTATTGAGATGCACCTGGAAATGTGAGTAGGCTGCCTGTCTAAATGTTCTCTTTCCATGTAAATGTTTAAATTCAAGTGTTAATTCTTTCCCAAGCAGGCTAAACATTGCTGAAAAGCAAAAGTATAAAAAGCTGTTTCAATTAATCTTCTGCTAGTCAGTTTTGGTCAGTTCCAGCAATGTCAACATTTTAAGGTTAAGTCTACATCTGTCCACTACCGACAAGATATCAACCATAGAAAAAGAAGAATACACACTTCACAACTAAGGTTCATCTGGACATCCTGATTTGTTTAGTGTTAGCCTCACCGACAAATGCTAGTTAGCAAACTACTTGGTAGCCCAACAACTCGAATAGTAATTTTATAGTAAACACAAGGAGCTTGACAGTCCATTTGTAACACTTCAAAAACAATCAGATCAGTCCGTATCAGAATGAATGGTGGGCTTATTTCGGTTTTCATGACATGACAGAAAGCAGCACCAGGGGCCACGTCTACACCCCAGCTAGCCTTCACTAGCTCTGCTATTCACAACTAAGCCAACTTAAAACTATTCTCCTCACGTCAACCTGCCGTATAAAGCAATTCACTTACCATTCGTCATAGCTGCAGTTTGGTCTCTGACTATGTTATTTGACTTTTTCTTCTTAATTAACAAATCATCCTACAGTTTAAAGAGAAGGTATTCTGTGTCGCATCCTGCTTACTCGTTTGACATTTCCGTTTCCCTGCCTAAAACTCTTCCTTTATGTTGTACGTTTGTTGTTGTCCAACTGATATTACTGCCACCTACTGGAGATTATTGGTAAAACCTAATTGAAATCCACAGGTTTGCAATGAAAAGCCTTATACGGAGCCCGTCTGGTGACATTGGAGAAAAAGAAATCGTAGTCACGACTTGTTTAATTCGTGGGCATGACTTAATACTAGCATTAACTATTAGTATTAATAGTGGAAATAATTGACAAGTCTGACCTTATTTCGTTTTATTTCAATCGATTTGGATCTTTTTCTTTCTCATGCCACCAGACAGGGTCAGTAATATGATACTTTTGGGTATCCTCCCTTCTTCATCAAATATACTCAACAACTCTGCAGGTTGCGTGATAGACGAAGAAACAATTTATTTTGGTGTACTATAAATGTAATTTTCAAATAAGGGATTAATAAACAATCAACAAAAAGTAAGTTTTTTAATTAAAAAACAACACATTTTATGTGAAAAATGGTCTTGTTTTTTTATGTTCGTATCTTTACCAGCGCATGGTACTTATCCAATTTATTAATGAATTTATTTATTATTTGTATATTTTCATTTACATCAGTGTGCACAATACTCATCATACACAGGATTTTATTTAATTATTATTTTTCTAAATTTTTATGATATTGTACATATATGAGATTCATTTATTTAAACATGCATTTATTTATGCCAGTAAATAGATTTTATTTTAGTTATTTGTATTGTTGTTAGTTCATTTATTTTGCTGATTTCTTTCTTTTGATTTATGGTACTGTATACACTTCAGATTTTTATGTATTTGTTGTTGTTGTACATTAAAGCATAATTTTGTGTTTTTTGTAAGTAATGTTTTACTAGAGGTATGTCTATATGTAGCCTTGAAAAGTATCTTCAAGGTTCAAAGAGCTTTCTTTTTCATCCATGTGTTATTTATATTTATTAATTCTAAGGTTTTATCTCAGTACCGTAAAGACAAAAGTCACATTAAAGGAAAACTTTAATGTAACAGTGTGAGTACTTTAATAAATATGTCTACAAAGCAGATGCTCATTTGTGTAAAGACTTTGGTGTTATCCCCGACATCATGTTTCATTATCCTAATCTGTGCGCACGGTGTTCCTGCTGCAGCACAAAAACAACAGAAGTTTGTCCTCTAATGATTATAGGGGTAGAACAAAGGGTCATAAGACACTTAACAAGATTTGACAGAGTGGCACAGCTGCTCTGATCCACCTCACAGCTACTGCAGCTCACAGTGTGCAAACAGCAGAGAAAGCTTCTCCTGCATCCTCTGTTTCTGCGGAGTACCTTATCCAAAGCAATGCGTCTCTACCAAAACGTGCAGGTAAGATTGTCTTATTATGATCAATGCGCTGCTATTTGATGATAAAATTAGGAAGCAAAAAGATTTCCTCAAGAAATAAAAATGTAAAACGGAAAACAATGTTTACTTGTTCTAATAGCTGTTTCTGGGTTACAATTTCTATGACATTTGTGTTACTGTGCAGAGATGTAGTATTAAATAATCTTTTATATAATTCTTTTTTTTTTTAACTTAACATTTTTTTGAAAATCTTGAACAACAAAAATCTATTAAATTGTTGATTAACAGAAAATATTGAGGACACACAATAATACAAAACCATTTATTTAGTCAGCCAATTTTATGCTGAAGTTTTTTATATTCAATTTCATTGTCAAAAAATTATTTCAAAATCACAGCTTTTATAATCAATTCTTTGCTTATTTGCATAATACAAATTTTAGAGTAGAGGGTTTTAATTCATATTTTATTATTCTGACATGGATAAGATCAATAAAAACATTACAAACTGTTTCTAATCTGCGGAACAATCCAACAATTGTTATTAAACTTAATAAAAGTTGAATTTCTGTTGTGCTTAGAAGAACCATGATAGTTATTTGTCTTTTTCCTGTGTTTTTATGATCAAACAGAAATTTAATTACCCATTTTATTTAAAACATATACCTAATTCAGTGGTTTACATGCTTGATTTAGGGAATAGTTGTCTTTGTGGATTTGTATGATTTGAGCCTAACAGTTTCTAACTGACCTTTCTTTTATTTATTTTTTTTAGGTAGCACAAAAAAATGGTCTCAGAACCAAAACAAGTAAGATTCATTGTTTACATTTGATCTGTAAACTGAAAAAAGCCCCAGCTTTGTCATATCTTGCAATTCAACGTTATAATGTAAATCACATGATTTATGGCGTACATTTTCTGTCCTGCCGAGAGTTAGCTCTGGTGCAGCACAGACACTGACGCACACTGACGTTGCATTTATCCGTATCAGACAGAGCACAGTGTTGGATCAGGCCGCCTCACCAGGTGATTGAAAATCAACAACAGGAGGAAGATGACCTCATCAAACCACAAAAGCTGATAAATCCCATCCTGGCCTCTGTCCAACAGAGAGCTCTTCATCAGGAGCTCCTATTCTGCCACAGACGGTGAGGAAACAGCTTTCTGTCTGACAACAACCAGGTCATTTCAGCATTATCACAAAAACCTAAACAAGGGAGCTGTAAACATGGGAACAGATTATATTTGGACTTCCAATGACTCCCTGGAATCTTTGTTTTTCTTTTTTGGTGGTAGTAAATACAGGTTCAGTGTTTTAGGAGATTGATGTGCCTTTTCAACTAGGTCATTTCAGAAGGAGGTGCATTCTGTATTGTCTCTATATTGTAAATCAAGTTGCAGTGATAGTCCTGTATTTTATCTGTCCCCTTGTTTGAGTCACTGAATCCTCTTAGGCTTTCCCTGTCCAGCTGTCTTGGAGCTATGGACATAGATAAGCACTGTGTCCAGGTGGTATAGGTCGACTCAACGGTCCAACACTCATCTGAGTATCCCTGATTATTCTTAAAACTGGTGTTTTTCTTTTCTAAAATGAAGAAGTACCGTTTATGTCAAAAAAGACTGTCCACTAGCTTTATGGGTTCAATCTCTAATAGTGTGGATTTCTAAAGCTTGAGCACTTACATGTATATCACCCTCTACATCTTTTGGAGCCAATGGTAAAGATGTCTTAAGATTAAATAACCTTTTGTTGCGGTTACATAACCTTCTATTTTAAAAATCCAGAAAAAAACACCTACTACTCTATAATATATATTTTTTTGTTTTTGTAAAATAATTGCTGTCACAATGTTTGGTATTCTTAGTAATTCACTCCTAATCATTTTTGGCAAATTAATTCAAAGAAAATATATTTTTTTGTTCTATGATATATGGTGATCAATATCATAGAACTTTATATTAGCAATTGATTTTCAATGCCTGTAGATACAAATATATTGTGACAGAGTGGTCTATTTCTCTAAGAGACTGTTCAAATTGGAAAAGATGAAAGAACATTTTAAGGAAGGCAGAGATGTCTTTATGACTAAAAATAAAATGATTTTCTGACTGCCAGTGTTGTTCTCAGACCCTGACCCACCACTCTCAGTTCTTGTCTGATTCATAACTTCTTTGCCCCTCACCCCGAATTCCTAAATCTAATAGCCTTTACAAAAAATTACTTTGAGAATTTGTTGTTTTCTATATTGATTCCGTGCACACCTCTGAACCAGAAAACACGTTGTTTTCTCGGTTTCAAAATCAGATATAGTTTTCAGACTGCTCTTGCTTATACCACCTGCTATATCTCTACTTTCTCCTCCTACTTTATGACCGCTTCCTTGACATAACCAGTCATAGAAGCTGTTCTAGTTTTTAAAGCAATGACCTGGTTGAGGAAGTTGTCCAGCCAATCTATCTAAAATAAAAGAAGCCACAAAACAACATGCATTTGTGGGGAATCTGTGCGATTAACGGCAAAAATTCTACCTATTTTTAATAGCAAGCAAGGGGCAATAAAGAAGGGCACCAACTCCCCTTGGATTGCACATGTATGAAAGCAGTAACAAACTTGTTCAAAGAACAACTAACAGATAAATATGGTCTATTTTTGAAATGGTACAGGTGTTCCACCCCTCCCCCCTTACCACTGCTGCCCTGGGCAGAAGCCTATATGGGTCATGTCAAAACCTGCCATATATAGGCGTCAACAAGTCTCCATAAGAGTCATTTATTTCAAGTTTTTTCACATCTTCTACCTGACTTCCTATAATTAAGGAGTGTACTGTACATTGTGCCCGCACTGATTTATGTGTTACATGCTCTGCAGCATTTGTGACTCATTCCAGAGACCAAGCCCTCTGGTAATAATCTGTTGCATCTCCAGGGGTATGCTGCCGCGAAAGAAGTCAGAGCTGCAACGTGTGCTCGAAAGCAAAAACAGAGAGCAGCTCAAGAAAATGGAACTGTCTCTCCAACCTCGCTCCGACTTAGAGCTGAAACTGCGCAGGAGACAGCAGAAAATACAAAACGTAAGCACACCGAGGGGGGAAAGTAGCAACTGTTTAGTGATTAAACCTTTAAAACACAAAAAAACTGTTTTCCGTTTTGCAGTCTGAGTTGGAGGAGAAGAAGTGGAGGGAAGGCCTGAAAAACGTGCCAGAGTTTGTTCGCGTGAGACAATCCCTGAAGCACGTTCTACATTCTTCCTAATACGAATAGGGAAATAAACACTCTGACTGTGACAGTGTGGTTTGTTTCTATCATCTAAAAGGACCATCATTATTTATTTGAAACAACATATTTCAATCGAGAATCACATACATCTAACCAGTTATTGCCAAAGTGGTGATCAAATTAATATGAAACCTTACAAGTACTAGGAAAAGTTTCCAGAAGTTTGTAGATTGTAGTCATGACTGTGTCATTATTAACTCAAAGGAGCAATTCAACTGAAACACAGCAGTTTCCTATAAAAGGAAACTGCTGTGTTTGAGTTGAGCTACTCTGCCAGGCATGATTGTGAACAGACAGAACCTGTCTGACAACAGGAAGTATGCTGAGCTACGGGACCGTTGCTAGGCATTGTGGTGCCCTAAGCACAAATGCTTTGTGGGTGAACTTTTCTATATTTGATGGGGAAAAATTAAGGCTTGCAAAAACAACAGATTTTGGGTGGGTTTGAAACAAGGACACAAATAAAGTAGAATGAATTAAATGTAGCAGTGTAATAAAGAATTACAACTCGTCATGTAAACCGCTGATAGAATAAAACGTGCTGTTATAACACTGTTTGATGGAAACCCCTAAAAAAAATCAAAAAGGTTTGACTTTACAAGGCAACTTAACCTATCATATAGCCATGACAGGTTTTGTTTTCTTGAGGAAGATTAATGGGGAGGAGATGGCTGAAACCAGGACATCCTCAAAGTCTGCATAACTGTTTCACATAATTATGTGAGATTAACAGACTTATTCACACTGCTGGCCAGAGTAAATTGTCCTTGAAGGAAAACGGATGTAGCATTTAAACATGAGATCATTTCTCAAGGCTTTGTTGCTTTTGTTTTAATCATTTCTCGTTGTTCATTTGTTCAAAGCAGTCTGCTGCTATAGTGAATTACTGCTTGTCTCCTTTGAAGGAGAGGAAAGATGACAAGTGAAAAAAGGAGAAACTGCATCGGCCCATTAGATTTTTTTTAAAGTCAACCTGCATTGGGGACATTGTTTGGTTGCTGAGTTTGGTTCTGGCTCTCTTATAGTTCTGTTTGGTAGATTTCTCAGCAGTGTTTTGTTCATTTGTTTTTGTGTTAAATTAATATAAAAGTTTCAATAAACTATTACACAAAAGTAAGAATGTTTGTTTTCGCAACGGAACAAATGTAAAAATTTGGGAAAGTGTTAGGCTTCTCATAAAAACGCTAACTGCTACAAGATTTATTAACATATAAAACATCCAGTTTTGTAAACCTAAAGCAAAAATGTGACGCTGCAGATTATAATAAATTCAGAGCCGTTTGGCAGCAACAGGATCCAGCTCTCTGAAAAAAGCCAAGCTTCCCATCACCACTTAAAGCAACTATGAAGCATCAAAAACCTTGCTGAGCCAGAAGAGGAGGGTGACAACAGGGGCAGAGTGACAGAACTGCTGAGTTATCTCTAAAAGCAACAAACAGGGAGTATATGGGACAGTGGCAACCTTCCCAGGAGTGGCTGGGGAGTGGTCAAAGATGACTCATCCAGGAAGTCACAAAGAACCCACAACAACATGGATAGGCTTCATCTGCCTCGGTTAAGGTCAGTGTTTATGATTCAAAAATAAACGGCATCCATGTGAGAGTGCCAAGCAGAAAAATACTGCTGACTAAAAAGAAGTCGCAACAAAATCCAATTGCTGTGCTGCGGTTGATACCATAAATACGCCTTTCATACACGAAAACCTTCAAATGATAAATTACAAAAATTTTGAGAAAAAGACTAGGCCCATATTTCTCCAGAGTGACATTAAAGACTCATTGCCACTTTTAAACTGCTTTTTTTACAAATTTGATGGTTAGTTTGGATAATTTTTTTTTCTCCTAGTTAAATTAAATCATTAAAAAATGTAATTTATATCTACCCGGTCTAATATTCAAATGACGCTCATCTTCTGTAATTTCTACTCGTGGCAAAATAAAATTTGTTAGAAGGCAGACACTTTCGTCCACAGGAAGTAAGTAAATTTGAAATGACAAGAATGCATTTGAGATTTTTTAATAAAACAATTAGACATGTGAAAGCAATCAGAGAAACATAAGAAGTGACGAATAAACGCAGAGGACAGGCGAACTGCAACATTTACAAAAACATAACTTGAGCCATTAAAAATAAGTTTTAAAGTTATCTTTTTGATCTCTTTTTTTCTGACATTTCTGAGGATGAAACATATAAAACAATTTTCCAAACTGAAAATCAAACCAACAAATCTGGTCACCAGACGATGTTACAGCCCATCGTCCAAATCTGTTTCATAAACTTCCCAGAGTGTTAAGACCTTACAGACATTAAAAAGGAGAGTTTATGGTGAAGAGTCACATCAGAGGCGACAATTATCAACAAAGAAACATTACAGGAACTTAAAAGTAATTAGAAAAGAAAAACAAAACAAGTGAAAAAAGTGCCAGGTGTGCTGCTAACAAACATTCACGATTAGCACAATGAATACACTGACCCCGACAGTACAAAAAACCCCAAAAAACTCTCGTACCGCTAGTGTTTGTAATATCATTCTCACAATAGTTTTACTATAAGAAGGAAGAAGGCCTTTTCAATAAGATATAGTCAAACATTTTCTTTTGCACCATTAAAACAAAAATCTTGTGTAGCGTTGTTCATAAACGAGTTGTTTAAAAAAAGAACATTTCTCATCCATTATTTTTGTTCATTCAGTCCAACATGTTTCAAAGTAACATCCACTGCACTTAAGTCCAAACTGTAGTGCTGCGTTTGCTACAAAATAAGTTAATAATAAATAAATAAATCACAAAAAATTACTTTCACAGAATATAAAAAGAAGGGAAATAAACAATATGGCAGATTAATGTCCAGGTTTCCATGTACGACGACACTTTAAATATTGCCCACGAAGAAGTTTCAGCAGATGAAGCACATACAAATTTAAGTTACTGAGGTTGAAACTGGAGATCACAGCGAGGTTCAAGCAGTAAACGACTCAAAAAGCAACAGGACTGACATTGGCCTTTGATTCAGGAAGTGAGAAGTTAAATTGGGAAAATACTTATGTTGAACAACTTGAGGTTGAAAACGCACGAGACTACATAGAAAAGGTAACAGCTCGGTTTAAAAACCTGTCTGTTTATAAAAACAAATCAGAGGGAATTCATGTATTAGTCTCTTAACATCACATTAACATATGCAAAGACTAAATCGACAGACTTTAGAACCAAGCCTAGACTATAGTGAGAGTTTCAAACCAACATTTGGCTTGGTTGAAAGTTTTTTTTCCTTATCACACATCCACAAAAAACACACAGAAACCATGTCTGTCAAAGATCTGACTAAACATCTTGAGTGATGTTTAAATACTTCCAAACTATAGTGAATATTAGCATTGGTTTTCGAACCCACCCAGTTTAAACGAGAGAGAAAATTTTCCAACATTGCGCTTCTTAGTAAACCTACAAAATAGGACAGTACTGTGCTGCGGATTATCAGAAAAACATAAAATTGCATTGTTACTGAAGACTGCAATAATATCGATTGCAATTAAATGTTTTTCTTGCAACTCCACTCCGTCTGTATGCACAGCTCTATGCAGCATTTTGTCTCATCTCAGCTACATGATGTGTGATTATAGAAAGCAGTTTTGGCATTAATAATCAATTTGCAGTTCCACTTGGTGACCACTAGATAATGTTAAGAGCCCCACCTGACAGCTATTTAGTGCCTACTACTTTACTAAGTAAACTTAATAAACAAAACCTGGATAAAAAAAAGTCTAAGAGCAGCTTTACTAATTCTACAACAATAGAAGTTTGATAAGCAACACCAGGTGTTTAGCTAACACCTGGCGGCACTACACTTTCTGACCACCAAGTGGTTTCTATTGAACATCTTTTGACATTCTTAAGTTATTCATAAGTATTCAGCGACACTAAATAATATGCAGTTGGCACCTTTAAGGTGGTTTATTTCATACCAGATGGTGCTGCAAAGCGAATAATTAATTCCAAAGATGGCTTTCTACAAAATTAAGAACAGAAAGCCTAGAGACGGGATGCTTGTTTTATTCTATTGCTTACTTGACTTTTAAATAACACTGAAGCTAAATGTTTTTAAGGTTTTTATCCTTAATTAGACAGTTTAAAGTCTCCAAGAGCCAGCTCTTGATTCAAGCTGTTCTTTCCTCTTGTCCAGCTAAGAGCTCCGGTTTATAGGTTTACAGTGCATGTGAAGGAGGAAATGCAAACAATTGGTGCCATCAGTTCTACACTGGATCCATTTGTGTTTTCACAAATGTAAGAATGTCTTTTTTTTACAGTTTAGAATGAAGTTTTCAATTGGAGTATTATTTGTCTTCTGACATCTAGTACCAGTTTCACAATTCTAAAAGCGTCCACACAGATTGCGATCCAATGGAAAACATTCCTCACTTTGTATTAAAATATATATTATTAGGCAAAGGACAGAAATTATGGAATCCCATCTTTTCTTTGGCAGCACTGCGAGGGTGGAACACTCCAGTCATAAACGTAGGACAACCGCAGCTTGACCTCCTCTTTGCAGAGCCTCCCGTCTCGCTGCAGAGTCTGGTGTTTCTCCAACATGTCCTCCAAACTCTGCTTGTGCGTCACCAGGTATTTGTTGTTGCAACCTCGCGACTTGTACTCTGTGTCGAAGCGTGGGTCGTGCATTCGCCGAACATCCACCGGTGCCAGCCAGGCGCCCAGTGACACGTCCTCGCTCTGCCATGTCTTGAGGTAGCCCGCGTTAAGATGCACGTAGCGTACCAGGTCTGACGAGAGAATGTAACCCCCGCCCAGGGCATAGGGCAGGTAATAATCACAGAGGTCCCAAGAGCTTTCGCGCCACTTCCCAGCTGATTTCACACGGCCTCTCCCTGAAAAGAAACCCCAGTACAACTTGCTTGGCTCCTTCCCCTTCAGTTCCTCTTTAAGGAGGTCCAAGCGAGCAAATGTGTCGTCGTCCGCTTTGAAGACAAACTTAAAGTCCACATTCTGGTCCAGCCAGGAGTACATGTGCAGCAGCTTTAGTGTCAGGTTCTCATAAGAATCTCGAAGGTCAGGCAGTAAGAGCAAGTCTTTGTGCCGTCCTTGCTCTGTGTTCAGATTCTGAAGGTCTTCGCTGGAAAGGCCCTGAGTTCCAACCACGAACATGGCCAGAACATCTGAGTCACGTTTGGCAAGCCAGGTGCTGCGGATAATGCTCCTGCGTTCTGTGTACTTGGGTCCTGTTGTGATGAGGACCACAAGAAATGCTGACAAGTCTTTCGAAGAGGTCACGAGATTCTGGTGGTCTGGACGGAACTGCAAAGACTTGGTGTGGGGAGCAAAGCCCGGAGGATCCAGGTGACCCTGCTTCAGAGTTTCTGATGTACATTTGGCCAAGAAGACAAGGACAACGGCAAAACTGCATACAGTACCAATGACCAGAGCTGTCTTATGGCGACATATCAGACGGAAGAGATTCATGGTGCTGAATGTGGGAAGAGGAAAACAAATATTTGTCAGTGTTTCTTTAATTCAATAAACTTGTTTGATTATGTAATATTTATCATAACATTTTGCAAACAAATTATTGCTAAAGTTACTGATAACATTAGCAATAATCTGTTTGTCTTTCTGTCTTTTTGGACAAAGAAAGAAAGACAATGTTTGCAAAGGGCTGCACCTGGTTAATGAATATCCAGGTATATCTGACTTGAAGTATTTATTTGTTCACACGAATGACAGACTCAAACTAATACTCAGAGGTAAAGGGTTAATATCAGCATACATGCATTAATTCATGTCAAATTCCTTACTTATGTTGATTTGATTTTCTCTGCCTATTCTCTGTTTATTTGTCAAGTTTAAATACAATAGTTTGCAATAAATAGTAACCTTTCAATAAGGAATTGGCAAATACAGCAGACTGCTGGACAGATGGATGAATAAATGGTCATAAATGTTTGGCCGCAAAGATGGATAAACATATGGAGAAATGACATCATTAAGGGGTGGAAAGCTTAATAAAAGGATGGACAGATGGACATAAATATTTGGATGCAAAGATGCACAAATGGCTGGATGGATAGACGGATAAATATGTTAATAGATGAATGGATGATACAACAATGGATGACAGACAAATGAATGTACAGATGAATGATCAGATAAAAAAGGGATAAATTGATGGATGGATGACTAGATGGATTGGTGAATAAAAATGTCGACGATTAATTGTTGGATAAATGAGTAAATCTATGGAAAAAATTAGTGAACATATGTATCGATTAGGTTGGTAGACCCATTATTGGGTGGATGAACTTGAAAACGCCAAAAATCACAGCCCGCATTTGTCCAGACTGTGTGGGAAACTGTAATAAAACCCATAATTTTAAATGCACTTAAGGATGACTCTGTTCTTTTGACTTTAATAACGGTGCAGATTAGCATGATGCTAGTAAACAACCTACCCATCAGCTGAACAGGGCACCCCGATGACACATTAACTGGGTCACCAGATATCACATAGAGGATTACTTGTTTACCTTTGCTGGGTTAAAGGAGCACCGTCTCTTGAATGATGCAGGCAGGTCGAGCCACGGAAAGCAGCTGTGCACGGCTAGCGTTACCTACCCGGATAAAACCATCTGCGCACTTTGTGAGCACTCTACGCGGACAGCAGACACACACACAGCTTGTTCATGTTGGTCTGAGCAGGGGATGGATCAAGCTCAATCATAAGGGTTACTATAAATAGGCTAGAAGGGACATTTTGTGATATGATGTGACCATCTTCAGTCTTGATCTGAATCAGTTCAGGGTGGCTCTGTGGAAGGGGAAGCGGAAGTGAAGCGCCCCCCGCCGTGCGTCAGTGAAATTGAAAACATATAAAGAAAATTTTTAAATGTACACATGGTGGAATATATTTAAATAAATTAAAACTTTTGAATTTACTTGGAAAAAAACTGAGAAATATACAAGTACGAATCATAACATTTTATTGTTACAAAGAAATGACCACATAACTAAGTGTTGAAAATATGTATGAATCTCTGCGTTGTACTGAAACACGTCTGTGTTATTTTCTTTCTTTTTTTTTTTCCATTTTGTACCTGAGGACAAGAGAAGCCGGGGAATAAACAGAATAAGAACCAACGACAGTAGCAGACTCGCACATGCGCATTAAGATCCAGATTTTACTTTCGGAGGCACACCGGATGTTATGTATAGACATTCCAAAATTAGAGCCCACAGCTGGACTTTGTTGAAACAATGTATTTTCATACAATGTAAAATGATTTTCTTACTGTTTGAAATTGTTGCTTGGGATATACGATTTTTGAGTCCCAGGCTGAACTTGTTACTTCCTGAGTGATTCTTGATTTAGGGAAAAGACAATGGGTAAATTGATTAATCAAATAATAATAATAATAATAATAATAATAATAATAATAATAATAATAATAATAATAATAATAATAAAACTAATCCAAACTAATCCAAACTAAAAAAAAACATGCTATATGTATGTTGAGAAAACAGAATACTGGTGAAATTAGGTAGTGTTTGTAAAATATGGACAACAGTATGGGAGTTTCAAAAATCCAATATTGTTTACCTTCATTTTTTTCACTCCGATGTTCTCGTTTTACTTGCTGTCAAGACGCGAACATCGGAAAATACACGTGCCTCACTTGTCAACTTTCTTTGGTAAGCATGTTTTGTTCAATTCTATGATTTATTTATTTTTATCTGTTCATTTGGTTATTTGAGGGCATAAGAAAAAATATATTTTGAAAGGTCAAACCGGAAGTTTTGCGTTTCATAGGTCGCTTTGGCTGTCATGAAGCTATCGGTTTGCTAATGTCCATCATATGTAAGGAAAACGACGGCCTTGTCGTAGTAAAACAGTCGTATGTTATATGTAATTCGACTTGACGTTCAAAACCTTCACTGATCCGAACATGTAAGGTTTATTCTCCGTTTTATGATAGCTAACTGCCATAACGTCAGACTGTAGCAGCAGCATAAGACGATGACGGATCGGAGCACCGGTTGGATTGCTCGGACATGTCCGGTCGCTCTCCCCATATTTCTACTAATTATTACTTCACATGTGGTGCAACCGACTAATGAGTTTGACCCGTATAACGTCCTGGGGGTCAGCAGGAGGGCCACTCAGGTAGAAATTAAGCGGGCATATAAAAACCTGGCCAGGGAATGGTGAGTAACACAAGTGTGTGAGAGGCCATTATTTGGTATTGTGGGTCTGTCATGTTCAACAAAAACCGGTGTCAATGATTATTGATCATTTACCACTAAATATGTTGGCTCAATATATGCTATTGTTTATGATGTCTTTTCTTTAGGCACCCAGACAAGAACAAGGACCCCAGTGCTGCAGATATGTTTATTAAGATTTCCAAATCATACGAGGTGAGTTGAAGAAATATTATACAAGCAACACAACTGCTTGTGGTCACATCTTCTTTTCAGTTCCACTATATCGTTAATGAAATCATGAGTATAAAAACAATCTCCTTTCACTTCTGTTTTTACTCACAGATCCTGTCAAATGAGGAGCGACGGTCCAACTTTGACCGCTATGGGCAGATGGATGAAAACCAGCCTTTCGGACAGTCACAACATCATGAGTTCCGCCACTTTGACAACAGCTTCTACTTTGATGAGTCCTTTTTCCATTTTCCCAGGTATTGTAGTTTTTGTTGTTGTTAATGATGCAAAGGAGATGGGCGCTGCTACAGAGTAGAGTCTACCCCAAAATAACCAATAAAGTATCTAAAAATATATCAACTTATCAATCTAAAACAAATGATTCCAGAAAAATGGGCTATTACTTTACTAAGATAACATGGGAAGGAAAATGTGTAAAAATCAATGTTAATCCACACCTGCAAACCCCTTATAATGTGCATGCATGTACGATTCTTGATTTTGCAGAGCTTCTTGTTGGCAAACCCTAACAAAAACACATCTGTCTGGTTCCAGGTCCAGAGACTTTGCAGACAGCAAGTATTTGCTGCACCATGCTCAGTTTAACAGCGACATTCTCCCGGACAGCTACAAGAGGCCTTACCTGATCAAAGTGACTTCTGAGTGGTGCTTTGCCTGCATCCACATCGAGCCAGTGTGGAAGGAGACGGTGCTGGAGCTGGAACCTTTGGGTACGGCTTTGAGTATTTTTAAAAATGTAACAATGCTCTACGCATTGTTACGCCACATGAGTCAAACTCAAGGCCCTGGCGCCAAATCTGGCCCGCCGTAGCTTTCTTAGTGGCCCTATCCACTTCAAAATGCATCAGTAAGTCCCTCCGGTTTTTCACAAACCTGCCAAATTCACACAAACTCAACAGATCCCCACTTTTTTTTTTATTTTTTTATTTTTGCTGCAAATTTTTCTCAAAATTGGCCAAAAACATTGAGTTTAAGTGACTGCTACCTCAGCCTTACGTGATGTCAAGTTATAGTCCGTGATCAATGCAATGATGTGTATTTTATTACACATAAAATATTTTAGATATTTTATATGTAATAAAATATCTAAAATACAGGGATCCTGAAAGGGGACAAGTACTTTTTCACAGGTGTCTATGCGCGAGTAAATTGGCAGCTCGACTGCTGATCATGATTTGCCTTTATAATATAAACATTTTCCTGAATCTTCTTCTTTGAATGTATTACATGGATTTGACTATCAAATTTTTGTGAGGTCACACCTAGATGAGCAGTTCACTTTCAGATATGACAAATTTATACAATTTTATCCATTGACCACGTTTGTTTATTTTTATTTTTTTACCTCATTGTATCATTGTTTATGTCAATGTTGAATCAGGTGTGGGTATTGGCATCGTGGACGTGGGTTCTGAGCGTCGTCTGGCCAACCAGCTGGGAGCTTATCGGGCTCCCTCCATCATTGGGCTGGTGAACGGCAGGATGACCTTCTTCCACCAGCATGTGGTACGGGAGCATCTGCGACAGTTTGTGGAGGATCTGCTGCCTCACAACCTGGTGGAGAGGGTAACTGCATTTTGATTTCACCTTTACAAAGGTTTCCCTGGAGTTACAGCCTGAGAGCTGCTTCTGCAGTTGATTTCTTTTTTCATGCAAATAGTCACACTAGGGATACAGTAGCTTTGTCCTTTAATTAGTAGTTAGCAAACTGAGGTGTAAAGACACGGCAGAGGGTCAAACACGCCTCCTTTCTATTGCCCGTTGTTTTCCTCTTTCCAACACTTGTCTTTCTTTTACTAACTTCTATTATGTTTTCTTACAGATCAATGACAACAACTATCAGGTTTTTCTTGACCGGTGGCATGTGGAAAATAAACCCAGTCTGCTGCTGTTTGACCAAGTTCCTGTTGTGCCTCTTCTTTACAAGGTAAAGGCATCTGGTCGACTTTAGCCATGTGAAAGTGCGTTATTAACCTACACATACACCGTTAATTGCTCATCACCTAGGCAACATTTATCTGTATGGAAAGGTCACAGTTTGGCCATTTTTAATAGCATCTCCAAAAGGATTAAAAACCTTGCATAAATCAAAAACAAATACTTTCTTTAGATCATATTTTATGTTATTGACAGTTCAAATTCTCTATGTCATCATAACATTTTTTGACATTGTACAGAATTAAGTTTAAGCGCTTAAAATATCTTAAGTAAATCTGTTTCTTGATTTGTGCTTTGCTTCTGTCCTATATAGTTGTTCTATATACTGCTGCTGCGATATATCCTGCTGAGGATCTGGATTTAATTACACCGTCAAATAACATTCAGCGTGAATAACTGTGCTCATGATGTTACCTAATTGTACCTTTGTTAAAAATGATTTAACGTATTTATTACAATTTACACTCTTAGTGTCTGTACAGTATCCAGTGTGCTGCAGCAATCTCAATTTTCATTAGCAGCGCTGTTAGATTACCTGTAGATGTGAAGGCATTCAGATAAAAATCTAAAAAGCCTTAAGTTATCAAAGTTACATTAAATTTGATTAAGTTGTCATGTTAAACAAAACTTAGTAAGCTATTTAGATCACTTTGTTTAATTGTTATTCATGAAAAGTAAGTCCTAAAGTTAAATCATAACGGTAAATGGTCTTAAAAAGTTTAATATGTCCTTTACTGATACCTAAAGAAATGGTTTAAAGAAAAAATGAAAATGCGACCAAAACAGTGTGGTAATTTTTATTTAGTGGTGCAAAACATTTGGCCAAAGTGTTGGACTGAAGCTAAAAAATCATGAAATATTTTTATAAGAAGCAGAGAGTTTTGCCTACTCATATATTCTAACATCTTTCCTTTCTATTTGACCTTATCATCCTTCAGTTGACAGCTTTTGCCTTTAGAGACTACATTCGCTTTGGCTACGTGGATCAAGGTGCAACGCCCAACACTAAGCTGCTGCGGCAGTTCAACATCAACACCTACGCTCCCACCATGCTGCTGTTTAAGGAGGACACAGAGAAGCCTGTAGACATCATCCAGGTACAACTCGTGTTCTCTGAAGTCCAGGGCTCTTCCCTGTTAAAAAAAATGTTTCTTTGTTTGATTTAAATTTTGGACTCTTCTTGATGTCTGTCTCTTCCAGGCCAGGGGGATGAAGAAGCAGCTCATGGACGAGTTTGTTACGAACAACAAGTTCCTACAGGTGCCACGGCTTGTCAACCAGCAGCTTTTTGATGAGCTGTGTCCCGTTAAGCAGTTCCATCGACGGAGGAAGTAAGAAAAATTAGCAGATTGTTGTTGTCATAGTATATTTTTTAGATGGCTTGGTAAAACTCCTTTTTACTATTAAAACTTTTTCTGCCCCTTCTACACGTCTTCTCTACATACAAATTATGTTCGGGCATGACAGAAATTAAGACTCTGAAATAATTTCAAAAATCATTATTGTGTCCATCAGCTTTCAAGCCTTTTCACAGATGTCCAGTTTATTTTAGATGTCTCCATCACTCCATTGTTGCTCTGACTGTGCTTAGAATAGTTTTCCTGCCAGAAAGTGAACCTCTACCACAATGTCCAAATGCGGTTTCTAGCAGATATTCTTCCTGTATTGCTCTTCATGTGGCGTCATTCTGTGGATCTCAGTCAGAGACATAGTTTCATAACCTAACCCTAGTTTAAACTTGTTCCTTGTGTGTTTTTTTTTTTTTCAGATATTGTGTGCTGCTCATCACTGGGGAGGACGAGGCCTTCCTCCCAGGCAACAAGGCTTTCGTGGACTTCGCCACTTCTAACAAAAAAGACATCCTACGCTTCGCATATGTCTACCAACGTCAGCAGCAGCCGCTCTGTCAGGCGCTACTACCCAACCAGGCTGCCGCCTTTCCTCAGGTCGGTTCACGCACAAGAATCAGCAAACACCAAGGACAAGATGTACTTTTTTGTTTTTTTTCTCCCTGCACTTCCCTTTGACGGCACACAGACGTTGAAGTCGTATAGGATTCGTTGTTTCGGATTACAGACACAACGTGCCGCGCCACCTCAGTTTAAAAGTGCTCTCCGATAACACTGGCAGGTGGTGATTCTGGAGAGGCGGAGTCAGGCGGGCAGGGTGCTGTTCCGCTCCGTGAGCAGCGGCTGGAACGGCAGCCAGGAGGACAAGTACCGGCTCCACGAGCAGCTGGAGCTGCTGCAGAAAGACCCCACCTACCTGAGCTCAGACACAACCTTACCGGAACTCAACAATGAGATGGCTCCGGTAAGTCACAGACAACGTGACCCGAGCGCAGTTTGGAGACAGAAGGCTGCGTTTCTTTTTTTTTTTTGCCTTGCGGTCATGTTTAATTTTTAATGGATGCGGCTGTTTTTTTTGTGTGTTTTTGATCTTCTCTCCAGATTTTTATCATTCAGTGGATGAATGCTGCGTATGATTACATCCTTCAAATATATGATGGCCTTCTCTACTCAAACTGGTAAGACAGTACTCCCTCAGGAAACTGCAGAATGTGATGCAAAAGGAGATCAACGGTGTTTGTTGAAACAAGATCGGGCGCTGCTTTAAGATCTGCGTTGGTCCTTATTTAGTCTGTCCTGTTAAAGCTGCAGTGCTCCTCTTTGAAAGTTATACAACAACTAGTGACTGAATTGGCAATGCAATGTCTTTTTATGGGAATACTATTGGGGTGAATCGACAAGTACACCTGTGTCTGGGAATTTTAATACATTTTTAAAAATAACATTTATATTTTTCCCTACTTCTAGGCGAGAAATGATGCCTATCCTGTCCTTGATCTTCTCAGCTCTCTTCATTCTTTTTGGTACTGTAATAATTCAGGCTTTCAGGTGAGTCTTAATCGAATGCAATCAGTTGAATGAGTGGGCAGAAATCTAACCTCCTAATTCATAGCTAGAAGAGCTTTCACCTCTCATTCTCTCATTTGCTGTTGTTCACAGTGAGCCAAGCGAGAGCAAACCTCAGAAACCGAAGCCAAAGGAGCAAAACGCAACTCAAACAGAGGATGATGCATCAAGCAGAGCAAATACCTCGAGGTAATGCAGTAAGTTGAAAGGAGCACAAGATGGACCCAACATATGAGACATCTTGCCTATCTCATGTGAATATCTGTAATGATCGACAGGGATTAGTAGCTCGTAGTCTCAGACTAGCTCCTATTGAGAATGCCTGAACACAGAGGGCTCAATTATTTTCAGCTGGTCAGTTTTATATCATTTTTTGGTTTAATTTCCATGACTGCTTATATTAGCTCTGATATCACTGTAATTTTATCTCTCTGAAGTCCGATCAATGCAAAACCTCGCAAGATGATTCCTGTCACGCTCAGCGGGAATTCTGATTAAGCAGACCTTCACAAAACAATAAAACATTTGCCACTATGCTGAGGCTAGGTTTTATACACAGTGTTGAAATAGATTTTTTTTTCTTACCATTTTCCAGGTTTTGATAAGTTTGAAAAAAAGAAAATTGAGAAATGTTTAATTTTAAAGACTTCATTCTTTGATTTCAAGAAAAAAATTTTGTGATTCTTAATGAATTCAGTATTTTGCATTAGCAGACATTTTAGTTACATCATTTATCTTTGATTTACCACATCACTTTTTTTTTGATTAATTGAGTAAATGTACATTCAAAAAAGGGAAAAATGTATAATTTCACTTCTTTCTGGACATTAGGCAACTTCAAATTCTGGGTAAGCTGGGCTTGAAAAGTGCTAATTTTGAAATAATACGCAAAATACTTTACTTTAAAAGACAAAGAATTTACAGTCATTCTTATTTCGCAAATACAAATAAGGTTTAAAATCTTGCTATAAAAATTGTCTGAATTAGTCCAGATGTACAAAATGTTCTCCAT
Organism: Girardinus metallicus; assembly: GCA_903067095.1. NCBI lineage: Eukaryota > Metazoa > Chordata > Actinopteri > Cyprinodontiformes > Poeciliidae > Girardinus > Girardinus metallicus. The sequence continues at coordinate 22,308 of CAEGAE010042045.1, forward strand.
GACTAAAATAAAATCTACAGACTTTCATACATTTATACTTTCTACTTGGATTCATACTTTACTTTAAATTTAAAAATTGATTAGAGTTTCTAGGAACTTTCTGGCTAGTCAGTGACTTTTTGTTTTAAAGGTGGATAAATATGATTCGACACAGAACTCATATTTAACATTCAGACACACGCAGTGAGCAGAATGTTAGGAAAAATTTAAAAATCCAAAGCTGTACTCCAGCAAAGACTGGCATCAGCAGGTCTCCTTGACAACCATTAAATATGCTATAAATACCAAGTAGTGTGTTTGGGTGACATGCCAGAAACCTTTTCTTTTAGTCCTGCAGTCACAGATGCAAATGTGGTACAAAACTCCTCTGGGACTTTAATTGGAACTCTGTGTTTGGAGCTTCCTCTGCAATAATCACTACAGTTTTGTTTTTCATGAGCCAAAAGCTTGGAGGATCTGTGATGCTGTGGGCCTGTCAAAGTACTTAGTGTCATAAACTCTATGAAATTCCAGATTTAAAATTAAATCAGGTGGAATTGACTAAAAATGTATCATCAATCATCGTCAACAATTATTGCTTCACACACGAGTGTTTCCCCTCTTAGTAAGTATTCACAAAGTATGGAGTTCCTAGCATCATTTACGCTGTTGTTTTCCGGTTAACTCTCCTCTCCTCTTGTTGTTTCGCAGCCGTCCTCCAAGGAAGGACTTTGTGGAAGTGACAGAGCTAACAGATGTCACCTACACCAGTAACCTGGTAAAACTGAGACCGGGTCACATCAACATTGTGCTGGTGCTCACCAACGGCTCCAAGAATGCTCTGCTCAGGAAGTTTGCAAAGGAGGTTTTCTCTTTCTCTGGGTGAGTCTAATAAGGTGCATCAGCGGTGCTAAGAAATGGCCCATAATTCTTGTTGTTAATCCTAAAATTGCTGTCCTACTTCAGCGCTCAGACCCTCCACTTCTCCTTCCTCAACGCCGATAAGCACCACCACTGGATGCCTTCGCTCCTTCGCTCCGCCTGTTCTGTCGGGCCGAGCGAAAGCCACTCGGATGACGAGGAGTCCTCAGACTACACGGGCCACGTCCTGGCCCTCAACGGCCACAAGAAATATTTTTGTCTCTTCAGACCCGTCTTCACCGGGGACGACCCCAACGACTCGTCGTCTGACTCCTCCGACTGCAAGAGGAAGTCACGGTCCAGATCCAGGTCCAGCTCCCACTCCCGCTCCCGCTCTCACTCCAGGGAAGACGGAGCCGTCCCCAAGAGAGGCTCAAGCAGGCCCACGAGCATAGAAGTCCACCACAAGCTGGACAGGCTGGGGTTGTGGATGGAACGGCTCATGGAGGGCACCCTGCCCAGGTTGTACGTCTCGTCGTGGCCTACCCTGAACGATGCCTCCAACGCCTTTTCCGCAGAGAGCTGAGGTCAGAGAAAACAGCTGCACCTTCTGTTTTTTTTGTTTTTTTTCTCCTGAACAAAAAAAGCTGCAGAGCAACCACGTTGTTTTCAAATAATTGTTTAAGTTCTGTGTAGCGTGGCACTAATCTGTTGGTGAGCAGCAACACCTCGTCCATATTGCTTCACCATATTCACACAGTCTGGATGAATCACAGTGCAGGGGATGTTAGCTGTGTCTAGACCTGTCTGAGATTGGACATTTATTTGTTTATATGTATTCTGTTATGCCGTTGTGTACCATAGGTTTTATTTATAAATCTCGGTCATAATTACATGGGATGAAAATCCTCTAGTAACATCTGTCGAAAGGTTTTGGTGCAAAGACACCTGGCTCAATAAGGCCCAGATACAGACACTGCTTTCATCACACCCGAATGCACTTGAACATAAACGCAAGAGCAAAGAAGAACTAAATAACAAAAAAACAAGTAAAAGAGATCAGTAAAAGAGTTCTGAGAAAAGCCCTTGCAGGATAATGAAAAAGCTTCCAGAGGCAAGAAAGATCTTCTGCCTACACAAACACTATTCCTTATATACAGGAGATGTGCATTCAGCCTGCATGTTGGATTATAAAGCCAAACTTGGATATGTAATGTCCAAAACATCCAACCCAGGACCTATATATGTGGGATGTATTTGTTGGGCTAAAATCAGATCCAGCAGCAAGAAAACTGTATGAGCTTATCTCTAAATATTTATTGCATTAAGAAGCCATCTAAATGCTGAAACACAAGAGAATATGTCAAAAAAAAAAAACGAGAAGCAGATTGTGGGTACAATTCAGTCCTGTCATTTCTTTTCTCTTTTTCTGCCATATCAGCTACAGAAATGTCAATGGTAAAGAGATTTTCATTTTCTTCATAAATACCAGTTTATCTGGTATTTATGAAGACAGATACGGTACATGGCTTTTTGTGTGTACAGATGTTTTTTTCACCTGATCCCAGGAGTTTGATTCTCTGCTGTCTCTTTTATTTATTAGGTGAAGTCATTCAGTGTGTGGCATTTTTTGCACTACTTAAATTATTTAAACACGCACCAACCCTCTGAAATGCACCTCAAGCGTCGACGCTTTTTTTTTTTTTTTTTTTTTGATTTTCAGCATGTGGCCTGAAGGAATAGAGTTAGGCTCAGAATTAGTCATACCCCTGGCAGATTTCAAACTCCCAAGAACTTTTTATTTAACACAATTTTTAAGTTGAAAATTACTTAAGCCATTACTTGATCAATGATAAAGCATTTTGTGGTATTTCAGCAATCAAACACGCCTTAAAATTCATGAATCTTACAGATCCCAGTCAGGACTTTAGCTAGGCTGCCTCAATGCTAAGCAGTTATTACATCCAGTCAGAGGAAACCTGCTTGCCAAATGTTTCTTTAAATCAACCAGATACACTTTTCAGTTTAATCACAACTTCTCCCCCTCCCCCCCCCTTATTTTTTTTGGCTGATGGAAATTTAAACTTTGAAACTGCTTCAAGAGATTGTATACATCAAATAGGGATATTCGGAAATGTTCATTTAAAAACTGAAAATATTTTTTGTCACATTTGGGAGAAACAGTCAGAACATATTATTCTGTCTTTCTTTAAATCTTAACCTTTAACCTTAACTGTGTAAGCTTCAAGTAGGTAGACTCAAAAAACTCTGCTGGTTAAATATTTTTTATTTTTCCCACTGCTTAAATGTTTCACTTTTCCTGATGATTAATTTCTTAACTATTAAAAATCCTTTGCTGCTCAACAAATAACATTTGCTGTACATTGAAACCTAAACATTCTTTTCTGGTCTAATTATAGAAAATGAAAGAGGACTCATTTTCAGTAAATGTTTATTTATTAAAATGTGTGCATCAATTTCTGTTTTTGCTTCTTGGAACTAATAAATATTTTTATCTACATTAACAGGGCATCAGTTGTTTTTGAGTCAGTGGTGCAAAACTGAAAACAAATCTCTGTTGTTCATATTTTTATAATGTGGATATAGAACATTTAAACATTGTTTGTCAGCAGACACAAAAATTAGTATTAACCATAAATATAACTGCTGCTAAACACGTGGGAGAACATGCTATTCAAATTAGGCAAATTTATGTTAAGCTCCATAAGTCAAGGTCCTAATGGCTCCAAAAAATAACAACTCACCCTTAAATGTGAGTTGTTATCACATTTATCCTCAAGCACATTTTTCAGTTTGAGTTTATGCTATTGCAACTAGATATGCTTCTATAGGTTTTTTTTTTTTCTTTTTTTTAATTATACTTTACTAAAGATGACAATAAATGTAGAGAAGGCCTTGTGTATGCGAAAACAGAGTGCATCTCATCTTGTTTCTGTAAATTAACTTGTCATATAATCCAAGCTCAGTGATTGCTGGGAATGTTGGACACCTTCTTCTTGGACAGGTCTTCGGGGCCAAAAGAGCGGGGCAGTAGCTCGTCCACAGTCATCATCTCGTACGACTTATCGAGCTTTGTAAGATAAACGTCCCATTTACACCCAAACTGTAGTTGGAAGAATAAAAAGATAAGAATAAATACTTATCTATATCTTCCTATCTTAGATGGTTCATTCACAACTTCATAATAAGATGCCATGTGCAACTGAATTACTCAGCAGTATATGTAGTGCCTGTATATATATATTTTTATATTTAACCTCAAACTAATATGTACTGCCTAGAGAAAAAAACAAAACAAAACAGGTATTCATAGTACAAAAACACATCATACCTCTCTCATGACTTGTCTGCAGGCTCCACATGGGGAGATTAAGTCTTTTTCCATATCACTGAAAGATCAGAAGGCACAATTTCCTTTAAACTAGAATAAATGCATTTCTTCTGAAAATGCAGTGTGGCTGCTGTATTCTTGATGTAAAGCAGGAACACTTATTGAAGAGTAAAAATAAGCATCAATATTAAAAGAGAAAAAAAGAGGATATAACTATGGAAAAATGAACACTAAGTATCATGTTTAGGTGTTAGGTAGTAAGAAAAAGTGATGTCTATGCAGTAGAGCACTCAGAAGTTATAGCAGAAGGCCTCAGAAGTTATTTCAGGGATGAAATATGTTTATAATAACATTCAAATAGCATGTGCCAGCAATAGTTTAAATGCTAATCTTGCCTAATATAAAGATATAAGCTTGTTAGCTATGAACATCAGATATATGGTTGGGTAGTTTGATAGCATTAGCTAGCATGCTAATAAAAGCTAGTTATCCTAACCCCTACACTAAAAGCAGCTTTTAAGCTATCATAAGCTTAAATGCTTAATGTATTGCTAATAGGAGTGAATATTAGCTTTGTGCTAAAGATGGTTAATATGCTAGGATCTAATATGCAAACTTTAGGATGTTAGCTAACATTAGCAACTGTGTTCAGCTAATATGAAGACCTTAATATCCTTAAGAGTTAATATTAGGTTATGTTAGCATTGACTTACTTTACTTCCTTAACGTAGACAGGTATTGAGTATGTGGGCAAGAAAGAGTGAAATTGTTCATGAACAATTTCAATTTAGTTAGTCATGAATGACTAAAGTCTCTGGTTTGGTCTGTTAAATTAGTGAGCTGATTGCCAACTTAAAGCCTCCTAAGGAATTTATGGACTTAGGAGTCCGTAAAGTCTCCAAAGTCTTTATGTTGAGGTCTGGTGGTCGCTCATGGAAGTTTTCATATATTAATACATTTTTCTTTATTATTTAGAAGATATGAGTACATGAGAAGAGCTTCTAGTCTATTGGAAATTTAACCTCTGATTACAATGGAAGTGATTATTAGACTTGCTATAAGTTGCTATAAGTTTAAAAAAATGTTTCCATTGACATTTCAGGAGAGAATTTGTATTGAAAACAATGGGAGACAATGACACAGATTTAGCTGGATAGTGTCACTGGGTAGAGAGGGCTTTTTTTTCTGAGAATGTATCATTTTATTGCCAAACTTGTGTGAAATTGTGTATTATTGTTTAAGCATTTTGATGTGCTAAAAGAAATGCAATGTGAAGTGACTCGTGGTTTGGTAATGCGGAAGTGTCTACAGGAAAATTCCTGTCCAGGGTGAATTCCACACATCAATCAAAGGCGTTAGTTACCTGGCGATGGCAATGGCAATGAAGTCTTTGTAACCTTCTGACACGGCCTTTGCAATGACATTTCTTTCAGCACACACTCCCAGGTTGTAACATGCATTTTCCACATTGCAACCTGACAGAGGCACAAACAGACATAATGAGTGATCCTGTAAAGAGACCCACTACAGATTAAAAGAGCTGGCTTATTTACTTATTCAGGTCTTTTCAAACAGTGACTCTCTGGGTCTTTGGACTCACAGCTGTTTGCTTGTTACTCACCTCACCACCCTTCACCCCACCCCCTCATGTGATGAAAACAGGTGATTTGTCAAGCTTTGTGCTGTCCAGCAATGCTGACAGGACATTATTGTCCGTGTACAAGGTGAGGTTGATGCAGATTTCATCTATATCGTTAAAAGGTAGCATGTGATTCTGTCAGATGGATTTATGACGTCCTGTCACCTGGGAGGATTATTGATTGATAGGCTGGATTGTAATCCTTTACTCTGAATTTTCCACAAAGGTAACTCTTACGTAACAATTAACATTATTTAGCAGCATCAGCTTCAGAACAAACCTACATATGTGCTGTTTAGATTATGAATTAAGTATCTTATCCCAGAAGTCGGGACTGATTTGATTGAGTTAGACTGCGTAACACTGAACACAATGTACTTATAGTTTTTCAAACTTCTGAAGCCCAGTCATAAGCAATGCTACTAGTTTTCTGTTCGCCCTAAAATCAAATTCAACCTTTGTTCATCCTATTTTCTCTTCTCGGTTGTCCCACAGCTTACCTGTAAAGACACGGCCGTCTTTAGTCTTGAGCGCAGCTCCCACTCTAAATTTGCTGTAGGGAGAATAAGAAAATTCTTTGGCCTTGTGGGACTGATGGATCAGTTCATTAACTTCCTCCTGTGACAAGTGCCTTTGGTCCATCCTGCGTTCTTTATTTTGTTGGATTGGGTTTGAGCATCTAAATGAGAATGATGTGGCTCTGCTTTAAATGTGGAAAGGACAGAGGGAAAAGGGCTGAGGGTGCAGTCATACAGCCAATCGTTTGCTCGGAAACCAACCCAACATGGTTTCCGAGCCTCCCCTTTTCACGAAGAAAAGGGGAGGCGGTTTTAATCCGCAATAAGGAACAAGTTATAGCAAAATATGCTTGGGCGAGTCTTCTAAACTATTATGTGAGTTGTTTCATGCAAATCTTCCCATTCCTGTTCTGGTTGTGTGTTTGTGTTGTACATTTGCATAGGACTTTGCAAATGTAAATTTTACAAAATAAAAAAAAAGGATGTGAATATTTTTGAAAGGCATTTGTGTTCACGTGGATCTCAACGTGAGCAAAATGACAGAAAAGGGCAAGTAAACGGATACAAGTGATTTTGAGTTGTTCGGTGTTATTTTACCTTTATTATGTGCACTGAAGCCGCTGAACGTTCAATAAAAGTTGGAATAATTACCTTATTCATTAGTGAGTATACATCACAGTATTTACAGCAAGCATCAGTCATCCAATGGGACAAAATATTTAATAACGTATTTAACAAACAAATTAACTGACTCTTAGTGCTACAGTTATGTAGAATTAAATTAATTGTCCAATATAAAATAAAAATTAGCTTTGTGCTCCCTGGCATCTTGCCTTGGGCACGGAGTTTGACAGGTGCTTTTTTGAATATTGAGTTTGATGAGACTTTCTCCAAAATGAGAGCCCTTTTCAACCTGGACAGCTCCACTGTTGAAAATGTGGAGGTGTCCAAGAGCCAACATTCATAAATGACATCGAAATAAATTCCACTCCTACTTCTGGAATGAGGTGACACCTCTGGAACCTGTTGTTGCTAAATGTCCCAACTTCAGAGGATGTGCTTTTAACTTAGCAATACTCTTTGTTCCTCATCCAACTAAATTTCAAATCTAACATAACTGATTGGCTCCTGCTGCCCAGACTATGAGAAGAAACCTCTTCCCAGTGTCAGATGTCTCAAGGAAGAAAGAACTGGATTTGTCAAACACCTTGAAATGTAATTAAAAATTACCATTGGAGGAACAATTTTCAACAGATCTTAGGTATGCTTAAAGCTTTAAGGTATGCTTTCCAAGAAACGTAAAGTTTCTTGGAATTGGAATTTTGGAATTGGAATTTTGCATATTCCTTTTTTGGGTTATTACACTTACCATTGTAATTCAGTTTATAGCTTGTAGATTTTTCTTAAGTATGCATTCATCTGTAGAAGGAATTCAAATGTTGCATTTTATATTACTATTATTATTCTCATTGTTGCATTATTTTACTTTCCAAAAATACTCAGAATTCTTGTTAAAATTATGCCTGCTCCAATGACAATAGTAGAGAAAATTATTTATAGAATTATTTACATTAAGATTGAGATTACATTTTGCATTACAAAATGTAAAATAGGATGTCAGTACTTTTGAAAGACACGCGTGGTCATGTTTAGATCAAGTTGAGCAAAACAACAAAAAAGGACAAGTCAGTTTGAGAAAATATGTATCTTTATTTTATCTTCCTTTTTTTTGACTTAATAGAAGAATTGTTTGAGAGGGCTGAAAAATCCTAGGCATGAATTTGCAACTTTATTTGAAATAGGGTCTAAAAAAAAGTGTATCTATTAAAAAAAAACCCAAACAAAAATAAACTGTGTCTTTCTGAGTTGATCTGTTATAATAATATGAATAATCTGAGTTCCAGTCATTGATTAAACAAATGTGTAAAAAGTAACACTCTGTAAGTTTGGTCATCTGTGCAGATTCATTCAAGTTTATTAAGATAAACTATCAAAAAGACAGAGAAGCCTTTTGATCTTCAGCATCCATTTGAAGATTCACCTGAGGAGGGTCTTCTTTGGCCTGGTGGACGGTTAGCTGTTCTGGACGACCCAGTCGATCCATGAGATGTAGTTTCTCACATTAGTATAGACGCCGGGGTAAAAAGCATAAGCACAGCCTATGCCCCATGACACAATCCCTTCCAGTCTACCATTGCAGACCAGCGGTCCTCCTGAATCTCCCTGGCAAGGGCAAATGAAGCAGATATTTTTTAGAGCTAAATCCCAGCAGTCTAAAGTGATGAGATAGGTTTTGATTAAAAATCAAACTTTCATGCGTGACAACCATCCCCAACTCTTGTTTTCTTTTCCCCATTCAGACATGTTTTTTTTTCCAGATAAACTGGTTAAACAATCCCAACTAGGTCTGACTCATAAAATATCTGGATTTGTCAAACACCTTGAAATGTAATTAAAAGTTAATATTGGTGGAACAATTTTGAAAAGAACTTTATGCTTAAAGCTTGCTTCACTGCTCTACATAAAATGGTTATTTGTGCTAACCGTTTTATCAACTAAATATATTTCTGACTTTTTGTTTCTTTCTTTGGAATTCACAACCTTTTGTTTAGTGACTTAGTGGCTCACCTGACAGGAATCTCTTCCTCCTTCAGTGGACCCAGCACAGATCATGTTGTTTGTGATCCTAAAGTAGTAGTAGTACCAACACTCTGCAAAGTAATCCACGTTTACAGACATCAACTCAGGGGACAGGCTCTGGCCATAGACCCAGGTGACTCCCCAGCCGCTAACTGTGCACCGAGCAAAGTTTTGCAAAGTGCCCGTGCGGGGCAAAATAACTGGACTGACCACTTCGTTGATGACAGCAGGACGGTCCAGCTGGCCACAGAAAAACAAACCAGTCAATTAGTCATCTCAAAATGTTAGCAATGCATTTAAGATATTTTTCAGCAACAAATCTTCACTGGTACCATGTAAGTCTGCTTTGTAAAATGTCCAAATGAATTTTAAAAGACAAAAGAGGCGACAATGAAACTACACTACTGATGCCATGTTTTTTCTCATTAGTCATTAGATCTTGCATATTTTGCCTTTTTTGGGATTATTGCACTTGGTGTTGTAATCCAAATCACAACATGACTGATGTTTTTTAAAATATTCATCTGTAGAAAGACTTCAGATGTTACATTTATTATTATTATTATTATTATTATTATTATTATTGCTCTTTTTTACCTCCCAAAAATCCTAAAATAATAATAATAATTGCACAGAAAATAATTGCTAAAAAATATTTATATACATTAATTAGACTTCACATTAAATATATATATATATTAATAAATGACATATTGAAATATACTGTTATATATTTACATATGGCTGCATATTCCATTTAAATACTACTTTTGGACACCAATTAGATTTGAAATTTTTGTATAAGGCCAGCTGACATGCTAAAGTTTTAATCTTCTCTCTGTTGTTTTTCACATCACTGGGAAATCATGGTCTGAAATTTCAGTCTACACAGTGCCTCTAATCACCCAATTCTGAGTGACTCAGCATTTTCTAAATCAAAACATTTGTCACAGTGGATGTTTTACCTTAAGAAGCATGATGTCGTTGTCAAGGTTCCAGTAATTGAACTGGTAATGTTTTATGATTAACAAGACATCAAATATTTGCTCATATCCTTCCTTTTCTTTAATGTTGTGCTCCCCAAGGACCACTTTCATCAGCTGATTCCTGCAGAGGTTATTAAAAAAAGCACAAAATTCGCTTCATAGGGTTTATTTGAAGACACCTGATGAGATTAAAATGATTTGATGTTATTTCTTTCTGCCATAAAAGACTAATTATGATAATACACTCTAAGCGTCACAATGTAGACTAACTTCTGATATATTAATGTGTATTGGTGTGACTGGTGAAGGTGGACAGCTGCAGTAACTTACGGCCTCCAGCAGTGGGCAGCAGACACCACCCACTGCGGGTGAACCAGGGTGCCTCCACAGAAGTGGGAATCTCTGTACAGGAGAGAGGCTTGATATTTGATAGAGTAAGGCTCTACCACTGTGCCACCAACAATTCTGTTATCATTCTCAACTAAAAGAGACAAAGAAAAACAAAACATTATTTCTCCTCTACGAAAGGTTGCATTTGCAAGCAGATCCACGTGAATATTCTGGCAAAACAACAATGCGTATTATTTCTCACCTGCCAGGTTAGCAACAATCAGGGCGAGCAGTAAGAGGAGACAGTAGGGAGCAAGTTGCGTCATATCAGCTGCTACAAAAAGAATACAGACAATAAAAATCAAGTTAAGACAAAAATCCTCACGGAAAGCTGATGGAAAAGGGCACAAGCGTTGTGCTGTTCATATACACAAAATAAACAAGTAGTATTAATTCATTCCGTTTTGAATTGCTAAATGAATAACAGAAAGACAAGTAGTAAAATAAATCTCAGAAGTAAAATCATTTTCACAGAGCAGCAGTAAATCATAACTATCAAATACATGAAATGCATAATGCTTCAGGATCAACTCTTGCACAGAAGTTTGGAGTTGTGATCAGAACAAAGTATAACAGATTATAACATGACATAATGCAATACAACATATCACAACATATAACATGACAGTTACTCTAACATAAAATGCAACATAACAAAGTAATAAAATGTTATGTAAATAATACAACATTTTCTTACATTTCATTGCACAACGTAAAGTAACACTAGGTAAAATAACATAATGTAACTATATGCAATATAAAATGACAGCATAACATAACGTAACATTACATAATGTAACGTAACGCAACGTAACTTAACAAAATACAACATAACATAACATAACATAGTATAACATAACGTAACATAACTGTGAAGAAAAGAGCTCAAAATCATTCATCACCTTGGCAGATTTAGGTTTGCAGTAATTTTTTAGTGTGATCAACATATTTCTTCTGACTGGATGCAACATTAATCTTCTGGGGTGCCCCAGACAGATTATGTAGATTGAGATAAAGATTAGGATGATAGCAACGAGGCCTTCCAACCTGAAAGACCTGGAGCTTGTCACCAAAGAGAAATAATCCAAACACCAGCAGAAACATGCAGGCACTTATAAAAAGTGTTTAATTGCTGTATTGCCAATAAACATTTTTCACCTGATCATTTGGAGGTGTATGCAAAAAAAGTCTTTGATGCTTTAAATGTCAAGTGGCATGTAAAAAGACAAACTGATACTTGTTTTACATTGTTTTATTATATAGAGATTCCTTTCTCATTTGCAATCGAAAAACAACTTCTTGGACAGCGAATGAAAATTATTTTAAATCTAAGTCTGCCAGAGATGTGAATAACACTCTCACTGCTTAGTGGTAATAATATATAAGCTTTCTCACCTTATCAACAGTTGTGTCAAAATCCTCCAAATTACCAGCTTCAAGATACACTAAAACATTCCTACATATCAAGAGAAGACTGAGAAGTCTCAGGACTCTTTTATACTCTAAATAAGCCTGTCCTTCTCATTATCTCTCACCATTATTAACATCTCTGTCACATTCAAAAAGGAGAGTATCTGACCCAGTACTAGGAGAAAAAAAAAACACTTTATCCTTCTTTTATTACACCTTTTTCTTCGGAGGCCTTTGTTCTCACAGCATTAACTTATTGTTCAGCATTGCAGATAAAGTGAATCTTTGCAGACATGAAACCCAACAAGCCAGTGAAATGACAGCCTATACTTGTTCGACATGTTGTTTTTATATCCAGCGATGTTATAAAGAGCTCTCTAGTGTTCTGTCCACCTGAGATGTGGCAGGAGATGATTGCAGTCATTCTTTCTTTGAACAAGGAAAAGTTTTCTTTTTTCTCCAGTATTCCTGTAAAGCCGATCAGAGAGTAAATCTGCTGAAACCCTCTTTGTACATCTCACATTGACTTGTGATCAAAACTAATGACCATGTGTGAAGGTGTTGCTAACCGTACTTCAGCTGAATCACTCTCAAATGTAACTCCGTCCTTATTTCATTTTCCCTCACAGCCACTTTCGCCCCAGACTCCCCTCATTTATTTCCTTACAGAGTTTGCAGCCATATGGGTGTTTGCAACTCCTAGCCTACATACAATTAGCACTCCCCCAGGTGTCATTCCACCTGTGAGGTTGGAAGGTGATAGCATACTCAGCTTTCCCTTGGGTGAAACGTCGCTGTGACAAAACAGAGAGTGCCTTTGTGTCTGGTGTGTTTGTGAGAAATGGAATGTTTTGGGAAATGAATGTTGAAGTTGAAAAATAGAAAAGACAAGACAATCAACCTTTTCCCACAGAACAGCACAAACTAGTGCGTAGTTGAAAGGAGGTGATGCACAAATTTCAAAATCTTTTATGAATAAAAGCAAAAAAAGTGTGTTGTACATTTCCACCTGAACTGACAGAAATGGCAGGAAGAGTAATAATCAGAGAAATAGCCAAGATATCCCTGGGGAAGCTGCAGAAGTCCACTGTTTAGAAAATCCATTAACAAGACAACTGCAGAATCATGATTGGATTTTCTTGGGATGTTTTAGAACATAAATATGGTTTTGTCTGAACCATTTAATGTAAACCTGGATGTGTGTTTACTTTGTTTCAGTAACTAACCATCTTTCCATCTCTTGCTAAAGAAAAGAATCCTCACACAGTATGATGCGGTGGTCTGTTCAGGGCTCAGTTGAAATAAACAAAGTTTAAAAATATGCTGTTCATAAAATAATAAATTAATGATGTACAAAAGAAAAAAAACTTAGGAAGAAAATTTTGAAAAGTCTTTTTCACCACTTTCTTGCTGTCTGGAGGAAAGCAGCTAACCTGGTGCTGTGTTCATTTGCAGCTCTGACTTGGGAAACACCTGGCCACGGAAGGTCACACACACACAAAGCCGTTTCTCCCTTTCTCTGGGCAAAACATCAATTAGTCAGTTGGCTCCACATGTGGGACAAGAGGAGGTCAGGTGACCTCTTCCCCTTACCCTTTTCCCCTCCCCCAACAACACACACACCAACACTTCCCTCCCAGCCCTCCCACTGTGGCTGATATTGACTTGCCAGATGGCTGATCATAATCATCATCATCATCATCATCTTCATCATCATCATTGTCGTTGATAAGGACTTCTTGATAAGGACTTCTTATCATTGCTGACACAGATTCAGCAATAGCCGATGAGTCAGAAAGAGACATTTGAGTGCAGAATCCCTCTGTGTGAATATCCCCATGACCACATGGAGCACACAGAAATACACACACACATATACACATACACACACACCCCTCCATGCACACACCCACACAAACACACATATAGTACCTCTTTCTAGAGACTTGCATTGACTTCCATTAACCTAAACTCAGTTCACACCTTTGTCCTAAACCTTAGCCATAACCCAAAAACAGCACCTATTCTTAATGGGCTTTGGGCCCCATAAGGACCAGTTGGTCCTCACAACGTAGCATTTGTTGGAAAAATGGTCCTTACACTGTATCAAATACATGAACATATACACACTCATGCCGACCCCCCCCCCCCACACACACACACACACACGCACACGCACACAGATACTTCAGCAGGGATAATCCTGGATGTTGAAACATAGTGTGCTGATACAGTATAGATGAACCCACCCGGGCACAGTGCCATCTTTGTTGCTATGGCAACAACGTCAGGCCTTTCAACAAGTCAGGAGGGTCAGAGGACAGACAGTTCTGATAATAAAGACTTTCTGAATGTGAACTTTGTTGCTCCTTCTTCTCTTTTTCTCCTCTGCCCATCCCAAAGTGACTTTGCAGCTTTATGAAAACCAATGAAATTAAAAACTCATTTTTTTTTTCTGTCAATGGGAAACTGAAGGAAATAGTTTGATTGGAATCACTTTCACTGGTACCAGAGAAGAAGGAATGAACAGTCTGGGCTGACAGAGAGAAGGCTGCTTGTCTGCAGTGATTCTAAAGTAAAGATCGTCTAAAGTAACATCCTTGTCTGCTACATGATGAACCTGCTCATGTGTTTAGCCTGTCTGCTCCTGGTGCTAACTGCGGTCGACAGTGAGTACATTTTTTTGGATAAATGCCTAAAAAGTACTAGTTTAATGTATCTCCTTTATTGTTGCATAGTAAAAAATCCTTGAATTGAATAAATAAATTTGTGTATTTTATTTAAAGTTTCTTTGGGATAATTAACTAATTTGTAAATTGAATTTGAAATGTAATTGCTGATGTCTTGTTCAGCCAGAGTACAAACTTTGAACATGTCAGACCAACAGATTGCTGCCTTCCTTCTTTGCTTTCAGATAGTGAGTCATTTTTCTGCAGACATTTTGTGCATGCACAATGCAATGCACTGCTGCAAGAAAAAAAAAGATGCTTTGAGAAAAAGAAAGAGCCCCACTATTTCCCTAATCCAGCCTCATAAGGTTAAAACTGGACATTGCATTTACATTCAGGGCACCTTTGGACACTTGAGAGAACACAAAGATCCATGTAAGACCCTGGTGAGCCCAAACACTGCAGAATCAACAAAGACACAATTCAATTTGACATGCTTTAATTTTATGATCCACCCACAATTCAACATAAATCAATTCTTATCTTTTCCTTAGTGAAGAGTTAACTACGTGAAGTGATGAAGAATTTCTTATTTGAATAATTTATAAATATGTTTTAAGAAAATCCATGATAAGTGATGTTTTTAGGTTAAACTCTGATGTTAGCCTGAATATTAATTTAGTCAAATGCCTACATGGCTAGCTAATTCAATATAAAGTAGCACAAGAGTGGAGTAAGTTTTATCTTCAAGGTTAGTGTATTTATTTTCTATTTGTCTTCATGTGCCTTAATAATAATAATAATAATAATAATAATAATAATAATAATAATAATAATAATAATAATAATAATAATAATAATAATAGTATAATTTCAACCAAATGATTAACGTATGATTGGCTGATCAGCATCAGACAACGACTCATCCCTCACTTCACCTGATGGCTCCTGGGGCAAAGCTGAATATTAAGAGAGATGAAAAAAATACAGTAAGAAGCTTTGCCAAGATGGTCCAGTACCAGATCTGATCAACTTGCCAGTTTGGGTTATGAAAATTTTTTTTTTTTGTATTACACACTTTGCTATGATCATCTAGTTTTATTTGGATGTTCCTGCAAATTCTTACGTTGGCTCACCTCCAGTGAGCTCCACTAGAAACTAGTTTAAGCGTTAAAGATGCAAATATGTCAGAAAAAAGTTAAAAAAAAAAAAAGATTGAGAAAGTTGCTGAGTCACAGGAAAAGCACTCTTTAATTATCTTGGAATGGCGTTGAACAAAGAAAAATCTCAATCAACCATAAGTGGAAATGGATATGAATGATTTTGAGAGAGTCTGCATTCCCTCCCCTCATGTTGAGGAGTTGCAGGAAATGATCCCCACTTCTCCTCCGTCTCTGACTGTGCAGCCTGAGGTCAGAGCTCCACGGTTCAGTAGTTACACAATGCTGGCAGGAGAGTCCCTGCTGTAATATTTCTGCAGCCAGAGTGAAGTAGTGACTCAGGGACGCTGCGTTCCATTACCTTTATTGCACCGAGACCCTCCATATGGCAGAAATGTAGCAATTTTCCAAATGGGCAAATTAACTTGGAGGAAGTGGTCTCTCTACTCACCGAGGGCGTTCTGTTTTACACGTGGACACTGACAAGCTGTCATAGCTTTCCTACAATGCAGCTTTGGTTGCTTGCTGTTTTTTTTTTTTTTTTAGTTTGGTTCTTTAGAGGATAAACTATCCGAATGCTTCACTGCTAATCCAATTTACCGGGAGAGATTTGGTTGTTCGTAAATTCATATCCGATAGTGATGATGAATAATTTACAGTAAATCTAAATGTAAACATGTGTAAAGAACGCACCCCGTTTGTTTCTCCGTGCAGGCCGAGCGCTTATGCAGAGCCGCATAATCGGCGGCCACGTCGCTGCACCGAACTCCATCAAATACTTGGTGTCTCTTCAGAGAACAAGCCGCCAACACTTTTGTGGGGGATCGCTAGTTCACAGGTATTGGGTTCTGACTGCAGCGCACTGTAACATCGGGTAAGAGTGTCCAACAGCTGTAATCATCTGTAACTATGAGCTTGAAGGATACCGCTACATGACTCATATAATACATATTCTCCCCAGTCCTTTCCACTCTGTGAAAAATGTCCACACCGCTGACATTGCTTCTCTGCCTCAGTGAAACACCCCCAACCCTGTGTTGCATCACTGTCACTGTCACATGTTCTTCTTTCCCCCTCCTGAAGCACAGACACAAACGGCAAGCAAGACGGAAATAAACATCAGTTATTAAAATCGCCCCAGTTTTATTATATAAAAAAAAAAATTGACTGGCATCTGCCGATACCGATGTTAATGCGCATTCCAAATAAAAGTACTCTGTAACATAATTTCTAATGTCTAAGAAGCAGTAGCATTTTTCACATTCACTCTCATAACTTTGACATATTTTGTTGGGATTTTATGTGATAGAAAAAGCTTACTGTCCATCCTTCATTAAACCCCCTTTACTGTAAAACCTCTAAGTGCAATCCACTGCATCCAACATTATTTAATTATGTAAATTTTAGTCAGTTTATTGTGTAGAGCCTCACTTGGTATGACAGGAGCAGATTTATGGAAGCAAAGAAAAAAACAAACCTTTCTGGTATAAACAGGTAATGTCACGTCAAACCTGTGCGTTGGAGGTCAAACTGCACACAAACAGATACAGTTGAGTCAGCTGACCTTGGTGCAGCATCATTCCTGTATGTGTACGTGTCCACGTATGTGTGGGTGTGGGTGGGTGTGTGTGTTTGTGTTAAACACAGAGTGACAGTGAAGTGTCATCTTGTCTAGTTCCTGGAAATCATCCATATCTCTGTAGCACTGCCCCAGTCCTGCCAGATCACACTAAGCCATTGTTCACGATCCATCCAGCTGCAGTCGCAGTCAATCCTTTTCCACACCCTGAGCTGGTAGATTTCTACACTCCTGACACATTTTCCCGTATGCCATTTACTTATTCAAACAAGTACTGAAATAAACTCTGTACACAATTATTCAATAGGCTGTTCTCCTGAATATATTGTTTTGAACAACTATATTGCTGAAAGTCAATACAAAATGTTAGCAAGTGTAAATACTTGGGAAAGTAGAAGTGAGGTTTTGTTTTTATTATGAGAATATCTACAGTATGTGTGCACAATTACATGACAACTACGACTGTGCAGAATTATAATGCAACCAAATGATATGTTTTTTTCACCACACTTGCTTATTTTTATCTGCTAAAGTGATTATAATAAATCAACATCTGCAGATAAATATTTCTGACATTGAAAAATAATTATCACAGCTATAAGCCCTGATTTCATGGAGTCAGTTCCTTAATCTGTTGACAATTAACTTTTTGTGTAGCAGCAACCACACCTTTTGATTCTGGACTCTCCTATTAGGCTGCAGGAATTAGAATTAGACAACACCAAAGGAGAACGGGTTCCTGTTAGCTTCACAGTTCATTCATCTCTAATTTTTTGGTCAAAAACTTGGGAGCCAAGTTTAATTTAGTCCATGTATACAGTATTTATACATGCTACTAAAGCTCATTTGTTTTATAAGTTGCTTAGAAAGTAAATACATAATTGAAAAATGAAGCAAAATATTTTTATTGCATTTGCACTGATCAGTGAAGTAATTCTCTGAATAGGTTTGCTAGGGGGTAACCTTATGATTTAAGAAGTCCATGTTTTGGCTTAGCCAAAATATGGACTTTCTATTTCTACACTCAGCAGAGTGTAGAAATAGCAGACACGAGACGCGTCAATAGTGAAGACAGCGCTGCACATTTTTCCTAGTTTGCTTATTGTTGAATACAACTCAGGCCTCATCTGTCCTTGAAGAAGATTTAACAAACTGTGGAATACATTTTTGTTTTGTACATTTTACATCCTGTTGCAGTTTATTTCCACTTCAAATGAGCATACTTGAGAGAAACATGGGGAAACTAGTTGTGGCCAAATAACCTTCTTCTCAATTGATTTTTCAAGAGTTCTGCATCCTTCTGAAAGATTTTTTTTTAATCATATTTACTTTTCAGAGTAGTACTACATTGTGTTGCTCTCCCATCACTGCGCAAACACACATCTTGATGGTGGAAAAAAATGCATAAAAAGGATAATGTTTAAAAGTGATGTTCTATGCAATGCTTGTATGTGTGTGTTTTAGGGCAGATCAGATGATGATAGTGGCAGGTGACTACAAAGTAAATATCTTCGAGGGGACTGAACAGTATGCTAAACCCCACAAGCTGATCATTCATCCCTCATACAACAGCACCACCAACAACGCTGATCTCATGCTCATCAAGGTACTGCAGAGATTTAGTTTTCCTTTTTCATATCTTTTCAAAACTGTGTGTGAACATTTTATAAGCTCCTTTTCCTACCAGAAACCATCTAATATTTTCTTTTACTCTCAGTTGCGTGCCCCTATGGTCCTGAACAAGTTTGTGTCGCTGGCGCCTCTCCCCAGACAGGGCACAGGCGTGGTCGAAGGCCACCTGTGTCAGGTGTCTGGATGGGGCCACGTTGGGGTGGGTGGAGGACAGGTCCCTGTTAAGCTCAGGACGGTCACAGTGCCCATTGTTTCAGCTGCGAGATGCAACGGCAGCGACTCCTTCAACGGCAACATCACGGCGAACATGATCTGCGCCGGCTACCCGTCCGGAGGAAAGGACGCATGCAAGGTTAACACGGGGGCTGTAGGGCGGTACACGGCTTAACCTGTTTGGACACGCAGGAGTGTCTTGTCCTTGAAAACACATTAATTTAATTCTCAAACAATACATTTTCCATTGCCCAGTATCGCCATAATGTATATCAGGTAGCACAAGCTGATCTGATTCTCATCTCACATTGGAGTATATCCATAACACAGTTTTAGGGAAGTCCATCCCTTTGTCAGTAAGAGGACACAGCTTGTTATGTCAGTACATGATGAATTGTTAGGCTGACATGCCAGACTATAGTTGTAGAGAAAATGGAGAATCTCAAAGGTCAAATTTAACTGATTTAAAAAAAAAAGAAAAAAAAAAGTTAATCTGGTGGATGGCTGCAAAACAACTGCACACTTATATGCTGGTGTTTCTTATGGTGCATTAATTGTGCTTATTCATGTGTGTTTCCTTTCTTAGCCTTTAATGTGAGAAGAAAATTACCTGAAATTCAATATACGATGTACCAGTAGTCATTTGCCTTTGCAAAGAGAAACCTACTTAATTACATCTAACAACCGATACATCTAACTCTGTACTGGGAGACTTTTCACGCAGTTGCGCAATAAAACAGCAATGAAAGTATTCACACCCCTCAATCATTTTTACATGTGTCATCCTACAACAACAAACTTCATTGTATGTTAAACTTCAATGTGATTTTTCATGACTGATCAATATAAACCAGTATCTATATTTGTGGGGGGAAAGGGAAACGTTGTGCATGTTTTTTCTTTTTTGACTCAAATAAAAATCTGAATAGTGCATTTGTATCCAGCTTCTTAAGTCAACGCTTTGTAGAACCGTATTTTTTTATGCAATTACAGATACAAGTCTTTTAGGGTTTATATATCTGAAGTTTTTGTCCATTCTTGTTTCTAAAATAGAAAAAGTTTAATCAGATTCAATTCTCAATTGTTTTGCTGCAAATTCCCAATAGAATTTTGGTCTTTACTTTGACTTTGCCAGTAGATGTTTAGCAATATGTAGCATTCCATCAACTCTATACAGCTTACCTGTCTCTGCAGAGAAGAAGCCCACAGCATGCTACTTCTACCACCATGTTTCATCACTTGGGTGGTGTTCACAGTGAAGTACAGCATTAGTTTTCTGTCACGCAGTGTTTTACATTCATGGCAGACAGTTTAGTTTGGTCTGATCTGATGAGAGTATCTTCTTGTGCATATTTCCTCTAGATGGCTCAAGATAAGCTGTAAATTTGACTTTTTATGGCTATCTTTCCAAGTTTACTTTGTTCTTCCCATTGTTCCATAATGGCTGGATTTGTCCACAACCAGTAGCCATAAGACTCTTGTTTGCTTCTTTGCTTCTACGCTAATCTTCTCTAACAAATCTCTGAGACCTTCATGAAATAAATGAATTTATTCTGAAAGAAAAAAATACACTGGATGATATCCTTGAATTGAAGGACTTCTGAAGGCAATTGTTTTCGTTGTAATTCATCTAGAGGTTTTAGAAGAAAGTGAATGATTGCAATTCACAGAGAATTAGATGTTAAACTATGGATCATTTTCTTTCCGCTATCAAAGTTATGCTCTAATTTGAGTTCATGAATCCTATTAAATCCTAGTAAAGTACTTTGAAGTTCACAGTTGTAATATGACAATAAAAATATGAAAAATTCTGCTTACGCTTCCACAAAGTGGGTTTTTTCTGTTTAATGTTCCATCACAAACGTTGCATTGGTGGCACTGAAAAACAGTTTGGAAAAAAAAAAAATATAAACATAAGTTTCGATATTTTCTAGAATATTATGTTTTTGAAACAAACTTTGAATTTAGATACGATTACTAAAAGCTATAATTTCTGAAATGCACTTTTTCATATCTGCGAAGTGAGGCTTTGTCATTCGACGTCATTTGTTCTATAAATGAATGACACATCAAATTATGTAACATTATATTAGTATGCTTGAAGATAATACAATAAAAGTGACCTTAAATCCCTGAGACATTCAAGCCAAAGGATTAGCAAGCCCCTGCTGAAACGTTTTCCCACAGGCTCAGTTTTATGTGAAATCTGAAGGTGTAATCACCAAGGGGACATTGTGGCTCGGTAACTGATAGAGGGTGTGGTCTTGTCTTTGCAGGGAGACTCGGGCGGGCCGCTGGTGTGCAGGGGCCGGGTGTACGGCATGGTTTC
This sequence comes from Girardinus metallicus, assembly GCA_903067095.1. Taxonomy (NCBI): domain Eukaryota; kingdom Metazoa; phylum Chordata; class Actinopteri; order Cyprinodontiformes; family Poeciliidae; genus Girardinus; species Girardinus metallicus. The sequence continues at coordinate 43,665 of CAEGAE010042045.1, forward strand.
ATGGGGCAATGGCTGTGGCGACGCTCAGTTTCCTGGTGTGTACACTGCTGTGTCCAGGTTCCGCCGCTGGATAGATCAAACCATCTACGGGCCACACCTGCGCTGTTTTGGATACAGATGAAGCTCCTAGTATCATTTTGTCATTGTATCAGTGTAAAAAGAAATGCATCCTCTGCTCTAAAATATTAAAGCTTTAGTAAAAGTCTGTGTCAACTAAAATCATTATTGGTTCCCCTGCTGGGCTGTTTACATGCCTCCTACTGTGGTTCACAACCTTTAAGGCCTTTGTTGAGGAGTCAGAAGAAGAAAGTAATTGCTGACGGAAAACCATAAAAAAACACATTTTGTAGGTATATATTAATTTACTGTAGACCTACAATGTTTTGAGGACAATGTTTTGGTGAAATGTGGCCAAAAATATGACATAAAACCAAACACTGAGCATGATCCTAAACGCAGCATCCGCAGGGTGAAACGTGGTGGTGGCAGTTTCATGTTGTATGGATGTTTTTCTGCATCAGAGATGGGGAATCTGGTGAGAGCTGGATGGATGATGGATGGAGCTAAGCACGCCAGTCTGGAAGAAAACTTGCTAGTTGGCACATAAAGCTTGAGACCGGTCTGGAAGACCAAAATCCAGCTGGGAATTTGTGACAAACAAAAACTAATGTTCACAGATGTTTTGTAGAGAAATACAACCTTTATTGCCTCTGAAGTCGCAACAGAAGGTGGTTCTATAGGGTGAGAATTTAAGCTTTTTTAGAGCCTATAAACTGTCACCTAGTTGAGTTGACAACACGGAAACATTATATTAACCTGCAGGTCTGCTTTCCAGATCATCTTGTTATGAATCTATTTTAAGTCTAAAGGGAGTAGGTGTGCCATAATTACTCCTTTTTTATGAATAGACGTGTAGAAAGTCAGCTCTCCTGCAGGCTCATGTATCGTCTGTCCTTCCATTGTCTGCATAATTATATTGGGTTTGGTTCTTCTGAGAAAAGACGATTTGTGTCCTTTATCGACTCGAAGAATCTGAGGAGGCCTCCTTTCATCTTGTTCCTTCTGCAGATATTAGAGTTAACAGTAGGTGTAAATCTACTTTAAAAAAAGTTCAGTAAGTGTGTAAATTTTGATCCTACCAGTTTCATCTTGGTCTGGACATTTTGTACCTGATGTGTTGGCATATAAATCTTTTAAAGTGGATTATTTCAATAAAATAAATGATATGGGACACCGACATGATAATGTGTGTTTTTTTTCCATAATGCACAAGGAAGGGAAAACAGCAAAACAATGCATCCATTAATGAATGAACCTCTGGATGGGTGAATGAATCACAACTTCATTTGGGAAACAAATAAATATTAATTTAAAATATATATATTAATTTAGTCTGTCATAGCAATGTGACAACAAACCATGTCAGTGAAGGTTTATAGCAGAGATTATAAAATATAAATGAAATCAAATACATAAAATAAAAATTAATACCAATGAACTTGAATCAGTCCCTGTTAGAAAAGGAATGCTAATTAAATTATACAACTATTTAACTAATCCTGCATATAAAGTGCATTAAACCTATGTTATCCATAAACATTTATACATGTGTCATTAATATTTCATACTGATCATAATTTTACAGCTACAATATCTATAAAACAAGGCCGTGCACCACTGTTAAACTGTTAACATCACCTATAAATGTTTTACTATTGAACACTCTATTGTTTTTAATAGAACTAGTGCTAAATAACTCTATCCATGTCACATCCACCCACAAATCTGTAATTCAAATCTACTTTGGTACTTAAACCTAAGTGATTATTATATAGCTGAATCATTCTCTTTGTGTTTTCTAAGACATAGCTGAGCTGTTCCTCTCAGAACATAAGCTTTTCTTACTGTGAGTATCTTTATCGATCCATTCGTTATTTGACTGGTTTTCAAATATGCATGGGTGCATAAATGACAACATCCGATGCAAGTCAGGTTAATTATATAACACTGATTCACATCAATGTGTGAATCAGGTCTTTTGCAAAACAAAATTAAGTTAATAAAAATATTTGATGAATTTGAAAGGCATGTAGTCGGGTAAGCCCAGTCAGACACAGATTTAAAGTCAACACTTTCAACTTATATCCTGTTAATAGAACAACACAGTCAAGCTCAGCTCGGGTTGTCAGTGAGAAAAATGTTTTCTCTCAGGAAAACATTTTTCAGTGTCACTTAACTTTGCTGTAATCCCTCCTTCAACATGTTAGATTTTGAAAGTAAAAGAAACAACTTGTGTGCTCCTGATATCTGACCTTATGAACTGTTTGCTTATGTGTGCGCTGCTCCAAATCTGTGCGTAATCATACAGTGATTTTTGCCTAAGAATGTGCTTCATTTTCCTAAAAGCTGCAATGCTCTTTGCTTGACTTCCAGCATATTTTATGGGCCTACATAAAGCCCAGTAATTTTTTTTGTCATACATCCTTTTTATGATTAGGGCTTAGCACATGATTGTAAAATGGAAGAAAAATTATACATAGTTGCCAACATTTTTACATTCAAAAATCTGATGCATGCGTTATGGATTTGTACACAGAACCTGTTTTCTCTAATACCTCTAATTAAATCAAGTGCAACCAGTCATCTTCAGATGTTGCTGATTTGTATGTCGGGTCCAGAACAAAAAGCATAGCTAGATTATATCATCCAGGAAAAAGTTGTGCAGAAATCAAGGTTAGTTAATCAAACAATATCCCAAGGTTTGAGCGTCTCACAGAGCACTGCTCCGTACGTCATCTAAAAGTTGAACCGGTATTGTACGGCAACTTGCCAAGACACCTAAGCTCACTGTCCAGACAAGAAGAGCATTATTCAGAGAAGCAGACGATAAGCAATCCTTAAAGCAGGAGGAGCTGCAAAGACCCACAGCTCAGGTGGCAGAATCCTTTGACAGGCCAACTTTTATTGGAGCACTCACTGTAATAGTACAATTAATAAATGTTTAGTAACTAAGAGCATAATTGACCATTATCTCCTTAGGGTGAGGTGAAACTGTTCGTACTCTCAGCGGAAACTGTCTGCACCTGGATTTTATCATTTTTTGACAGCTTCATCTGGACTCGGTTTTTATTTTTGCTCACACACACGCTGTCAGAACACACACATATCCACAACTGCTGCACGTAAGACAGGTTTGGGCACACGTGATCATGAAAATATTGATATACAAACAGGATAAGAACCCCAGAGTGGGTGTAGTTTTGCATAAATCCAGAGCCGTGTGTCTGATTCTTCACTGGGTTTCATCATTAATTTAATCTATGTATGTAAAGCTCTCTTAAAAGACATAAAAGTTTGTGGGGTTTTTTTCTGCCATAAAGTGTGAACGAGTAAAAAAAAAAAAGAAATACTAGTATAAACTATTCCATCATGTATGTTAACCATCCATCCATTTTCTAACACCCTTGTCCCTAGTGGGGTCAGCAGGGGTGCTGGTGCCTACCTCCAGCTAACGTTCCAGGCGAGAGGCGGGGTGACCCTGGACAGGTCTCATGTTTATTATGTTTAACCAAAAGACCTTTGGATTGCACATTTTGACAATTTGTTCAAACAATAGAGGGAGATAAATTTAGAAAATAACGAATGCAATATATATATATATATAAAAATGAGACAACTGAGAGTGCAACAAGGGGTCAAATGTCACATCCCCAGCTTATGAAAACATTGCCATCCTCTGGCCTTTACCCCCTAATGAACAAACGTCCTCCTCGAAATGAAATCAAAAGAAACAAAGAAAGAAAATAAAAGAGAAAAAATGCGCAAAATTCGTGAAATTGTGGAGATCTAACAATTTGGTGTCTTTCAGACTCGTAGTGCTGCAGTAAATAAATAAATAAACAAACAAACAAATAAATATGTAGATTCAACTCGTTTGGTACAGAATTTGGTGATGTCCTTGTTCAGAATAGTCGATTGTTTGATTTCTTTTAGCAGAGAAGGAGCTTTCTGGTTGCCTCCAGCTGGACGCTTCTGGGCTGCACCAGAACCCCCCCTCCCTGTACACAGCTCCCTCGTCAGGTCTCCCCGGGATCGGTGTTTTGCATCGCTCCTCGATTTGCATTTCTTCCTCAGATTTTCCGTGCGACGGGTTCAGCGGGCGCTTCTTCACGGCTCTTTTTTTTTATACATATATATCTATATATATACATACATATATACGCGCGCCTCCATTTCCACAGCAACGTCCATACGCGCAAAGAGACACAGAGAACTAGAGAAAAGGAAACTAAACATACAAACGAAAAACAAAACATCTGGATTTTTAAAATAATGTTGCCGAAGCTCCACGATTGGGGAAACTGAAGAGATTTTTTCATTCCCTGCTTTATTTTCTCTTCTTTCTGGTGCGTACCAGCGGAGCTAGACACGTGTCCTCGGGGTAAACAGAAAGGGCTAGGTCGTGCCAGCGGATCGCGTTGTTTCTTTCCCCCAGTTGTTGTTGTTTTCCCCCCCCTCTACTCTGTTTGTTACCGACACACCGGGCTTAAGCTTGGCTACCGCATATATTGCCTATTTCATCCGTCGCGCCTTGGTAAATAAGACGCATTTTGGAGATGTCGGAAGTGCTGCCTTTCAACGAAGAGAAAATGAGTCATTATGGAAATGAGGGCGACGAGGGACACCTTTCCTTCACCTGTCGCCTTCAAGACACCAACAACTTCTTCAACGGATCACAGAACAAGCGTCCGCCGAAACTCGGACAAATTGGCAGGAGCAAACGAGGTAATTATATAATTAAGAAGGTTTTTTTTTCCCTTTTCTCTCTATCTCCATCGGCTTATGTGGGGATGTGGTGAATGCGCACGATGTGCACCATGGCTCAGGATGCAACGACCAGTTTGTTTATTTTTTTTACCACATCGATTTAGCTGGGTGCACATATCTACTGTTTGCATGCATGTGTGTTGCGCAGATTGTTAAATAATTCGCATTGCAACACAAGTTGGATGCGCACTGCGTTGCCACTTCAATGTTGCTCAACAGAGTTGATCTTAACGCAACCGCTCCTCTTAATGAAATGTTGGCATGGTTGAATTTTCTATAAGTTTAGTCTTTCCTGATTATTATTATTATTATTATTATTATTATTATTATTATTATTATTATTATTATTATTATTATCTTTTGTATGACCCTTTTTATTAACGAATTCTTCATTACAATGCATAAAAAGGAAGTTGCACATAAATGCATACAGTTACAAGCAAAAACATGGCAGTCAGGGAGGAAGTACACCTGTAGGTCTGCAGTGGAGACACTCACATATGCACATGTGCAGGAGTGCATCAGAGGCAGTTGTTTGAGCGCTGCTGTGCACTAGGTTACTCTCACATGCATGCACATATCACGTCTTGCTCACACAGTGCTGGGCTTGTCATGCCCAGGGTTGTTAGTTGATGGTGAATTTTCGAGACGCCACACCAAGAAGAGCCCCCCCCCGCCCCCTCCCCGACCCCACCATCCTCCTCATCCTCATTAACTTTCCCTCCCCTGTCATCCACAGTTGTGATCGAGGATGAGAATGGCGACGAAGCGAAAAACGGAACAGAGAAGACTTCAGGAGAGGCTTAAGGTGTCCGAACCCACCAAAAGACAATCCAGTTTTTTTCTATGGCGATATTTACCAGTCCTAATCCAAAGACACTGTATATAAGCACTTTCTCTCATGTGGCAGCAAGCAAGCACTTCCACGCCCTCCTCTTCCCAGTCTGTCATGACCAGCCGGATGGATGGATGCACAAGCGATGGCCAGGGGTGGGAGGCAGCAGCAAAAAAAAGAAAAAGAAAAAAAAACGGAGACCTCCAGGTGGACCCCCATAACACAATTACACAAACACACCCTTGATTACAGGGTTTTGCCATAAATCCAGTCACAGGAGAGGAAACTGGGGGAGGAGGCAAGTGGTGGGGAGCGAGGCGAAGGATGGAGGTGATGCTGTCGAAATGCAGAAATCAGGGACAGGATACAGAGGTAGATCTATTATAATAAACTAAAGCACACACTTCTCCTATATCTTATCAATCAAACCTTTCTGCTCTTCGTTTTTTGACTGAGGGCAAACGAATACCAGAGTTTTGTAAATATGGAAAGGGTAGCCCATATTTTCTTGCACAAAGTGAGAACTGGTAAGCTGGTTTGGTTCTGTGTTGACAACTTAATTTATTCTGGAAACCTTGGGGAACATGTCTTTTTGAAGTGACATAAAGCCCGAGGGAGGGTTTCGTTCTTTTGTTGTTTTGTTTTTTTCTTTTTGTATGTTGAGAAAAACTGAGCAAATGAGAGTGATGTTATTTTTCACTTATGGATTCTCGATGTTGCCTGAGTGTTTTTGTTACCATACTTTGCAGCTATAACGAGTCATTTCTAAACAATGTACTTCCCACCTGTTTGTAAGCTTAACCAGGCTTTCACCTGGATCGATTGATACTGTAACTTGACTGTAAACACCCTATTGATAAAAAAACAACTATTTATATTGCATTGTGCATTATTGTGTGTGCCAAATCTCATGGGTTTACTGAATATCATTTATTTTTTGTTGTTGTTTTTTTTGTGCTTAATACATTTACGCATTGATTTCAGTCGTTTCCCTTGGGTTGCCATTTTTTTAGGGCTCTTTTTGGTAAAAAAAAAACAAAACAAAAAAAAAAACACTTAAAAGTACCAACTCATGCATGGCGAATATGAATTCATGCATGCATGGCAGCAGTTCTGAAACTCTTGTGTAATCTTGAAGCACCTCGTATACAGCTTTGAATGACAAAGACCTCAAGAAACAGTCTTAATTCTTCGTTGTACTGTACGACTCTCACTGATTTGTACAGTGGCCTAATATCTTGTAATAAAGATTATGATAACGTACTATTTACTGTTAGTGTTGATTGTGGTTTACAATAAGGAATGATGTATTTGATGTTGCTTTTTGTTTAAAAAAAAAAGGAAGGAAAAAAAAAAACCTTTGAAATCTGTAGCAAAAACATGAAAATATAGTTTTGTATCAGAGAGTTAAAGACAGTAGCAGGTAGCCCGGCTTACTTTTTGGACATGTTGCTTGTACAGTTTCTCCTGTCGTTATTGTATTGCCTATTTGGCTGCCAAGGAAAGGTGAAGTCAGCATTTTTTTCCACTGTGAGAAAGTAGCATCCCACTCTGGAGGGTGATCGGACGTGGAAGAGGCACAGGATGATGAGAGGATAATCCCACGGAGAATCTGAGATGCACACTTTGTCCTGCCGAGACAAAGGCGAGCTCAAACAGTTGCACAACAGACTATGATCTCATTAAGTGCTACAGTTCTACGAAAAGATTTTTTCTTTTTTTTTTTTTTGTGGGGATAATGTACGACACTGCTTCCCAATGCAATAAATGTCTGTTTGCATTAAAAAGCTCCGCTTTCTCTCTTTAATCAAGTCCTCCCTTTAAACTCCACCTCTGCCTGGGATGTCGAGGGCACCCGGGCGTGAGGAACGCTGATGAGACGTGACATTTCCAGCTCTGCCATGGTGACTGAATGATTCATGTTGTGTGACGAGCCTCTGTCAGCGCACGGCATCTTCAACCTGGGCCGCCTGGCTCTCCCAGGGACATGCATGAGAACACGCACATCCCAGAACTTGCATGTCCATTTCCCCTCCATCTGCAGGCGAAAGGAACATGTTGTTGGTTCCCATAACCACCACTATCCCTTCTCCCTCCCATCTTGACAGACATGAAAGGGGCTGCCTGAGCCGGGTGCCATGGTAACAGATGCACCTTGCACTCTATGGTGCAGCAGTGGGTTTCGAATAGTCTTCCCTGAGCCTCTGCTTGATATCATCGCTATCTTTAATGGAATGTTCTTCATTCTCTTTATCTGTTCGCTAAGCGGGATGACCGCATTATCCTTCCAAAACAGTCCCTTCTTTCAAGATGGCAGTCGACCATGACAGCGCTGGCTTCTCTGGCAACAAGCTGTCCCCTCACACAGGATCAGAGGTAGCACATTTGGGTAGTAATGGTGCAGTGGCTGTCAGTGTGTTGGAGCTTTGCTGAGCAAATGAAGAAGCTGAACGTGTAAAAAGATGTGGCCAGAATTCACATGTGAACCCAAATCTTTGTAAAAAAAAAACCCAACAACATATGAATAACAGACATGACTTATTGAGATTACTGCAATAAACCAGGAAGGCTAAGTTAGTAATTTCCAAAGAAATCAAAAAACACACAACGCCTCGTGAAATCAATTAGAAATAATAAAAAATAAAATTCTACCTTTATCTGATCAGTAAAAGCACCACACCATCAGCGCTCAGAAAAAAAGTGTTTATGTTTTTTTTTTCTGTTTTTGCTTTGTTGTCACACCGATGATGAAATACAAACTGCAATTTTCAAATGATGATTTAACTTCAGTAAAATGATATCAGAACTGTCCACTGTCCACTATTGAACCGTATTGTAACATTTTCCAGGAATTATTTATCTCCTTTTTTATTTATTTGCATAGGAATATGTGTTAAGTATAAACAAATACTGAACTCTATGGTATTTATTGCCTTAGCTAATTTGCAATGCTCATCCCCAGATGGGCCTTTGACAACATAAAACAATTTAGAAGACTGTAAACCAGCATAGCAAGATAAAATGTCTAACATAACTCCTAAAATTAACTTAAAACAGACCACAATAGCCATCATAAAGCCATCATAGACCATGACTACAAATCTGGTCTTCTTAGAGAAACTCCTGAGCATTGAGATGTTGGAAGATAAAATGAAGCATTTTACTCGGATATGTCAAATAATCTTCATTCAGGCTGTGAAAGAGCAAGACTTTTAGGACGTAACAGGAAGGCTGAACCCTTTTGAGCCATGAAATGTGCTAGATTAGGGAGCGTTCATAGCTTTTGGAAGTGTCAGATTAAAAAAAAAGGATCTTAACTCTGGAGAAAACATCCACAGAGAGATAGTAAAGGTAATAATGCTCATTGCTACAAAGGATCTTATTTTAACTAACATATTTAACTAACTTTTTAAGAACTCATTCAGCTTGTAATTTACATAACAGTAAACGGCTGTTGGTCAGCGACTTCTCTCTCACACATGGAGGGTGTGATGTTGTCTCCGCTCCTGTTATAAATAATAGATGAACAAACAGGAAGCCCGGAAAATATCGCTGCTGCTCTTACATCATAACAACAAAGCAAAATTAAAAATTGAGATATAAAATCTACCCCACTATTTGAGAAATGGTGCACTTTTTTCAAAGTATGGTACAGAAGAGTTTGAAATACAGAGAAAAAAAACTTAAAAAAAAAAACTAAATTACATATATAATTTTCTGGAAGGCACATTCAAAAACAGGAACATGTGTCCTGTTTTAATGAACAGCGATGATTAGTATACATTTGCAAAAATGAAAATGATCAATAAAGTATTTCAGTATCAGTGTCTGATTTTGAAATGTCTATTCTCAGTCAATTTAACCAGTCAGATGTATCAGTAAAATAATTGATCTTTCCTAAAACATACAAATTAGTGAGGATTCTGTTTAATAAGTTCTGAACATCAGCTACAGTCTCTCTTTGACCTTACTTTTGTAAGGAAACAATACTTTGGAGTGCGTATTTTGTAGCAGAAAGTGATTATGTTCATGGTGCAATCCCAGTAGTCTTAAGTTTGATCACTGCCTTGTAATTGTGTTAGATCCACCAGTTGAACATGCTAAGTGTTTTTGGGGAGGTCAAGCAGGAGTGTGAAGATGGGCGACTACAACGGCTGGATACGCAGCATCACTCTGACGGAGGAGCCAGGTGGATGTCGAGTGTAACCTGTGAAATGAGCCAATTGGACCTTTCAAGTAGAATACTGCAGACCTGTTGCCAGTTTCTGGAAGAAAGTGCTACAGGTGAAGCTATACTGTGAGTCTAATACAGGAGAACATTCTGTCTAATGCATTGAAACACACACATATTTTGCTGGCCAGAAAAAGCCTTGAAGATTAATTAGCAATGGTCGTAAGGGCTGGTGTCCAACAGCTTTTGGATACATTTCTGACTAAACACACCAATATAAAATATATAGATCATTAGCAGGACTCTGCAGAACTTAAACACATGCTGAGGTAATGCAGCCATTTGTTCATAGTGTTGGACCAGGGATGCATCCAAAAGTTACAAGACAGAAGCTCTCATAAGGTGGAGTTTGAAACCCCTGATGAATTAGTGAATTAAATAGTGTTAGACGATTTCGGAAAATAGACAATATGAGCTACAGTTCAGGGAAAATAACCAAAAACAGTACCATCTGATGAAAGTTATCAAAATAAGTGCTATGCTTAAAAATAAATGAAAAGGACTGAATGCATGAAGAAGAAGACATGCAAATCACATAGAAAACCACTTGAAATTTGTGACTATGTAGAAAGTAGTCCTTCCCCCAGTTAATTTAAAAAAATGTTTCTCATTATAAAGCAATCGCATAAGGAGCATTTTATGAGGGTAAAAGCAAAGGATCCCTCAAATCCTGCATTTTGATTATAGTGGCTACAGAATTACTCCTAATCTCCTTAGTGGTCTCGTGAGGAATGTTCTATAGTCATAATCTGGAAGTGATCATCATTATTTCACTATAATCTGACCCCAAACATGTACTCCTGGAAATATTTTTGTAGACTCAAACAAACAATCAAAAGAGTTTTTAGGAGCCAAATCCCACCTGCAGAAAACCCATTCAGTGGGCAGAACGCTCACAATTTAAGATTCTCAAAGTCCTATTGGTTTGCTTGTCCAGTTGCAGACATATTGACATATTAAATACACCTTTAAATTTAAAACACTATTAACAAGGATTTAAAAGTGGATTCTTCTTAAATTGGCTACTTAAGCACAAGTAAACAGCAGTTTGTAAGAATTGCTAACATGCATTTTAACATTCACATGTACTAAGTCAGTTGAGGTCCCTTTGCACCAAACCACACCATGACATTAAAAATTAACGGGACCATGCACAGTCTCTGCAGGGTCTTTGAAAAGATCTTCCGGGGATGCATGAACTGTATAAACGCATGAAAGTCCTCAGACTGTTTTAATCATGTGCAACTCTTCAGCGTTGGTCCAAAGAAGTTGTTGCAATGCTGTTGGTGGTTTGTATGTTATGTGTGTTGCATATTACCGCTGCTCCAGCAGCAATCAAAAGGATCTCAGAACATGTGCTGAGAAGGACAAGAAGAAGAAAACACTTGTAAACAGTTGCTTATAAGGTTTATTACATAATAATTCTATAGCGGCCACATTGTAAAATAATACCTAATTTCTGCCACAATATAATCAGGAAAACACAAAGATTTCAGACTTTAGTTGTATGACTTTGTTCTATCTGAGTGAACTTGATGAGATATTTAAATGGAGCACTTGGTCTCAGCATCATCATTAAAATCCTTGGACAGGATGACAAACTGACAATTGTGTTTGCATGTTTGTAAACAATAGTGCTGCGATTCATGGCAAATTTCAGAATTGTTCTGACAATAAAGAATATTGCAACATATTGTACGATATTGACTGAAGCTGATTTCAGAAACCTCCTGTATTTATTATAAAAATCTGTGGAAGCTGGAAGGAAACAGTGTAATACAGAGGGGATACCTCTGAACACGAAAGCACCAGGGAATAGGCATTTGGCAAGCACAGAGAACGTGGCTGTCTTCATAATGAAAATGAGATTTTCCAAATTTGCTTCGGTTCAGCTACGTTTTAACGGTCCTAATCCGGCAAAAGGAACGTCTGATGGAAAGGCTAAATCAAAAATAGTTTTAAGGTCATACAAAAGTGCATCAGAGTGCAGAGTTTGAAACAAATCGTGTTGTGGATTTTATGTCTCGCTCAGTTCAACAACACATTTTATAACTAGACCATTTTTGTCAGCTATGCTATGTGAACTTAAAGGCCAAGGAATAATGATATCGCCACACTGTAGACGTCTTCTACCTCTAATTCAAGTTTGTGCTTAAATTACTCTTCACAATAAATTGGTCCCCCATTATTGTAATTAATGTAGTGGGGAGTTTAAGTCACTCAGCTAGTGTTTGGAAGCTTTGAAGTGAGCACTCATGAGAAAGTAATCACCGGTGCTGCGAAGGGGGCAGATGAAAGTCAAGCGCTGGATCGCTGTTGGGTTACATAAGCTGTGACAGGTGAAAGGAAGATACGTAAAGCGGAGGAAGAGGAGCATTGCGAGGGATGGGAAGAGGCAGGGATACTCAAGTAGGAAAGACTGGGGGGGGGAGGAGAGGGAGCATTCACAGGTCACTCACATAAAGGATGCAGCCACACCCTGCAAAGGTTGATCCCAAAGAAACCCAGAAATCAGCTCCTTCCTGCTGCACACTAAAATGTGACCTTTATCTGCCGCATGGAAATGTGGACGATGATCTCACACTCTGAAGCGTTCATGGCAAAAAAAAAACAAAAACAAAAAAAAAACACCTTTACTTATTTTTACTGTGAATCAATGGGTGCTATGTCATGTGTACTGCATGCAAATGGTTGAGTCAAAATTAAATATCCCCTCCACTGCATGCGCACTCCTCTGTGGTTTGCCACACTCTGACACACCGGTTTTGTGTTCCTTTCTATGTGAGTACACACACAAGTAAATATCAGCGGGAGCATGTGTGGTGTGTGCAAGCTCACTTAGCATTGGGATCAGGTATTCTCGGGCTGATTGAGTCTCTGCTGGGAATTTACAAGGGAGACTGCTGATAAGGAAACATGCAGTCAACCACTGGAAAAATACTACGGGAGAATGTTCTGTTTGCTGAAACATTTGACAAAAAAATAACTACCTTGTCAAGGCTACGGTTGGTAAAAACAACCTGGCTAGATCTGGATTGCATGACGTCAATCTTTCAAGCAGAGTTTCTTCTCATCCTCATCTCCAGAAAGTGCCTGAACCTGAATTCTGTCCATTTCTTTTTTTTTTTTTTTTTTTTTTTTTTTAACAGATGGGTCTGTCAGGGCATGGTGATTTAAAAAGAAAAAAAAAAAAAAAAAGCAGGACTGACAGCCAAAAAGACAGAGATGGAAAGACCACTCAGAGAGAGGTGGAGCTGGCAGCTTGGAATGATAGAGCGAGAGAAAGTGAGATAGAAAATGGCGCGAGATGGAGATGAGAAGATAAGGAGAGATGGAGGGAGAGAAGAGAAGGATAAACAAAAGTGAGAGCGCCGGGGTTGGGAGAGAGGACGAGAGACGGGGGCTCAATATGATGAAATGAAAGCTACGGGAGAAGCAGTTCAGACCCGCCAGATGGTTACTATAGCAACCACATTCCCCAGTCTCTCCCTCGCTCTCTCTTTCTCTCTGTCTGTAGTTGCTTTGTTGCTGCTTTAATTCTGTGGAGGGAATCCGGAGAGTGAGAGAGAGAGAAAGAGAGAGAGAGACACGGCGTTTTACATTTTTGGTGCAGTGGCATATTAAAGCTCCCCAACAAACTTCTTTACATTTCTTATGAAGACTCTTTTACGTGTTGATTACTTCATTCCTGCAAAAAATACCTGCGTAAAAGCAAACAAACGACCCTTCCTTATATTCACTAGCGCTGAGGTGTTTACTGTTTCTGCATCTGCAAACAGATTCAAACGCAACGACGGCGTCTTTCTAACGCTCTGCGGCAGACTATCACTTTCATGTGCAGAAATTCCAATGAAAGACATTTTCCAAACTAAATTGCGCATTCATACACAGACGTACTCACAGACATGCACTCACAGACACAACCCATGAAATATCCAAACCGAGATGCTCAACAAAGGGAAGAGCTTTCCAGGCCCCCCTGGCTAATCTCATGCATGGAGATCATTTTCAAAACAGAACAAAATGGTGGGCCATCTCTGCGTAGCTGAGTGGGTTTCTGCAGGGCCCCCGGGGCAGGATAGCATGTAACTGTGTACGTGTGCCTCCTGAATAAAAGATGCTGACCTAGATGGAACGGCGCCATTGGTCACTTCATTTGTTCTACATGTGTGATTGGCTCATGCTCGGACACGGTGCGGCCGTCCAACAGACTTACAGCAAGTGTGTGTGGAAAATGTGCAAAACTTTCTTTCCTTTCCCAGTTTTCTTTTTTTTTCTATTTGACAGAAATACTACCTTACAAGAAGATTATTTGAAACACAGTGCTCTGGAGTCAGGGCTTGGAATATATATTGTCATCAGTGGTCAAGCCTCGTGTTCTTCATGTCACCATCTCTGTAGAGGAGCTGATGTACTTTTCCAGCCCCCGCCACTGGAAACAAAGCTCAATTTCTCACCTCTGGGGCTGAATCCTGAGCACATCTTCAAAGACAGAGTCATAAATGAAAACATGAGAGGCATTTTTACCATCAGCCAGCATTACACGGCTCACTGATGCAGACTGTACGCGTGCAGCGTGCTGGCCCTCCACCACGTGGGACTAAACATAGTACATATGTATGCAGGTCTGTGAGCATGAATGAGCCCAACTCAAAGGGTATTTTGTATCAACACTGTACTGAGCCCTACTACATAATTGATATGCAATTTGACTGCCTGCCATCAATAAATTATTAAGGAATTGAAAATTGTTGCGCTGAGGCCTGACAGCCCTGAGGCTCTTTTGGCCCAACTGGGTGAGTGAACATGGCCGCCTGATTGTCAGTGACTGCTAATGTCTGAGCGAACGAGTAAGTCTACACAAATTTGTTGAAGATTTTCAGGAGAAATCATTGGTGCTCAGTTCTATGCTACAAGGTATGCGGGAATCAAGCTGGCATTCATGGGGTTAATAGCTGGAAATCCCAGCTGTGAAAGAAGGAAAGATGAAATTCAATGCTCATCATTGCCAGGAAAATATTGCAAGCAAAACTGATTCTTAGAAACAGAGAGAATATGCCTGTTCTTCTGTCTTAGCCACCCGGCTGGTAAGCAGTTGTTTCATCCATCCATTTTCTAGATTGCATAGCAGGCAGGGGACTGTATCCAGCCACCAATGGTCAGGAGTGTATACCTTGACAGGTTGCTTGATTGTCATTGAGGCAAATAAGGAAAGTGCAGCCACTCGTGCGGTAAGATGCGTTATACTGGACTCTAAGAGGAAGTCACAGAAGACCCAGATATGCACAGTCAAACTCCACACAACACAAAAGCTCCCTGACCAGATTTCAACCACAGGACTTTGTCCAGACTTAGTGCATATAACTGCTGCATAGCGCCACAATAATCTAACATTTCATATTTGACTGTGTACAATTAAAATCAACAAGTTTATGCAAACATACAAAAAATGTTTTTTTTGAAATAGGAAAAAAGATTTGCATTTCTTTAGCATGCATACATTTTTTTTGCAAAATCCTTGCTGTTAAAAGAATTGTATTTATGCCACACAACAACATTGTCAGTTTGCATATAATCCTAATTAGCCTTATAATTGTTTTTCAAAGCAGACAAGTAATTTTAAAAGCTTTTACTGACACCAAAAAAGGCCGTACACTAGCCATTCAGGAAGTGAGTGCCATATATGGATCAGACACTGTGGATTTGCAGTGTCTGATATTGCTGTATGTAGGACAGAGATTGTTTTCTTGATTTAAAAAAAAAACTACTACTGAGACCTCAAAGGACGACTTGAGCCTCCATAGTTACCTGAAAGACCCAGGTGTGTGATGACGCAGGGTGAGACTCATCATATGAATGAAATTTTTAAGCCGTGTCTTCAAGGGAAAAACAACAGGCTGATAGACATAGCGTTGTCTTCTGTGTGTTTATCAAGCATTTTATTCTAGTTATTAAGTCAATAAAAGACCATTTTATGTGTATGCTTGAAATCATAATCAGTTAAACTAGCATTCCTCCTCAGATTTACTGAATCCTTTATAAAACGTTGTATGCTTCAAATACGACTGAGAGAAAAAACTCTAATATTTGCAACCTGTTTACTTCACTTTTTATACAGTAAATAAAGCAAGGAAACAATGAGGGTCAAGCCAAAACCAACTCTGTGATTAACAGATTTTAAAGACTTGAAAGGCAGTGTGGCCCCAAATCAAATTTGGTTTTTGGACCCAAAGTCCACACCAGGCTGGATCTGCACTGTCTTATACAGTAAATTCTTATAATTGTATATTGAACCACTATGTTGTTCAATTTACAGATCCAAACTGGGAACACTGTCTTATAAAACAGAAAAAACACAAAATTGTAATACCAGCCATTTGGGGGGGCGCCTAAATGAAGTGGTTTATTTAATGTGGTTTGTGTCAAATATGGATGGAAATCAATCAAATGGAAAAACTCAAGCGAGGTTTAAAACAGATTTGTAGCAACTAAAGTTTCATAAACAATTACTGTTGTTACCACAGTTTGCTTCAGCTTCTTCATCCCCAGGCTTGGGGGAAATCTCATCTGAGTTAAACTGGTTCAGACCCATAAGGTTGAACCCCTGCAAACTCAAATGGCTTCTAATTGGTTTGGAATATATTCCAAATTCTGGTGGAAGACCCTGTCCACCATAGTGTTTACTAGTTCTAGCTAAACAGCTCCTTGTGATGCCATCAAATCATGTACATGCAAACCAGAGAATGCAGGATTTATGCTGCTGGCTGTGGAAATTTTTGCTTCCACTTCTTTTTAATTGTCAGTATACATTTGCTAGGGAAAAATGTTCTGCTGTTGTTCAGAGAAAGAAGCACAAAAAAAAAACTCCAGCACATGGGAAAACTAAAATATGCTCATTTTACGTTAAAAAGTCTTGTAATAAATATTTCTAAAGCACAACTTACAAGCTGTAAAAAAACAAACAAACTTGAATTTGTGGTTGACTTGATGATACTTGATCTGATGAAACAGTTGTTGCTAAAACACCCAAGTTTATAACGTACCAAGACTCAGACATAAGCAAGTTGTTGCACCCGCATTAAAATTCCTCAGTGATGTCCACTGTGCACCAGCAGCCTCTAAGCTAAGCCTCAGGAATACAAACCAGCTGTGTGCCCCCTAACTCTTCCCATCTACTGCACTTCTTCTTGCCCTATCTCACTTTCTCTCAGTTTGCTCTCGCTTGTTGACTGAAAACAAGTGCTGCATCACCATTTTAGATTCTGGCGTGGGTGTGCAGGTTTTTTTTTTTTTTTTGTTTGTTTTTTTCCCTCTCCCTCTCTGATAGAGATGCATGAAGAGAGCAGTAAGAAGTGAAAAATCAGGGGTATGAATCTTAATGACTTCTACCAGAAGAAAGTGGGATGAAGAGGTCTGGTGAGAATCCGCCCTTAATCTCGCTTTCTCCCCGATCGCTTGTCTGCCTTTCACCCATGGAACCGTTCTTACAGCTTGTTCGTGTTTACAGGATTTGTCTCCCTTTGATTCAGATTAATGAACTACCAATGGACAGCCATGTATCTGAAAGCTGTCTTGGTAAAAAAGAAATAAAAATTACATGAGCACACAAATAAATCCATGGGCAGTGTAGTTTCACAGATGGCGTAGTTTTGTCGTTTTTGTGCAATAGTATCGATCGTTGTTCTGGACATGGAAGAGATAAATGGTACTGAAACATTATCCATACTTCAGAGGTATCAGTGTTTCAGTAACATGTTCACATATCTTTATTAACTGGATCGACAGTCCCTTACTAAAGCCAAGATGTCCATACTAACTCCAGAGGAGCTGCAGAGATTGACAGTGATACATAAAATGTTTCTGGCTTACATTCAAAATGCTACGTGGGGCACAAAGCTAACATTGCACACCATCTAAATACACCATCCACATGATGCAACAATAAAACTGTGGGACTACTTTTCTTCAGCAGAAATAAGGAAACTTGTCTAACATAATGAGAAGATGTAGCTAAAAACTGGACAAACCTCTGAGAAACCTGTTAGAGGCTACAAAAGATTTCAAACTGAAGCAGACCTTTGTTCTTCCACAGCATGACGAACTTACAGCCAGAGAAACAGTACAGGAGTTCAGATCACAGCATATTAAGACGCTAAAATGACCCTGTCAAAGTCAGAACCTAGATTTTAATGAGGATTTATGTCAAGACTTCAATGTTTAAAGTAATTACCCATTCAGTGCGGCTGAATTTGAGTTTGTTTGCAAAGGAGAATGGAAAATGTTTTAGTCTCTTGATGTGTGAAAGACTTGCAGCTGTATTTCAATTCAGCTTGAAAAGATTTCACTAATCCCAAATTGAAATGAAATAATTATGGGTAAAGGGGCTCTTCTACATGCTGACTTGGGGGCAGGAGGATCAACTTTTCAGATATTTATTTGTAAAAAAAAAATAAAACCAAATCTCTGTCAAAAACACTGCTGTTTATAGTTGTAATGTGAAAATCGTCTAAATGTTCGAGAGTTCTGAATACTTTGCGAGGCACTATATGTGTTATAGTTCATCCATGTTGATGTGTGTATATTTTCAGAAATATTAGAATTGCTTTCTCATGCAGTAAACCTTTCACAAATCTGAACCAAGATATTCACTGCACTAAAAACTGTAATCACGTTCATCTCATTAAACTACAAAAAAATCTAAACCACTGGCATCAATGGCCATAGGAAGTGCTACTAAATAAACCGCGCTGCCATTTTTACTAAAACATTTGTGGCTCAGAGAGTGGCAGCAGTGCATCTATATAAGCTGTCTGACAAATGGGAATAACAAGATGCCCCATAATGTTGTGCCATCCAGATCTTGAAGGAGGCTCTCCGAATGAATTAGTGCTGTAATAACCTATCAGGATGTATTTGTTGGATGCCTTCCCTCAGCAACAGTTCAGAACCCACAGATATATTCAATTTATTTCCAAAAACTTGAAGGGCCGTTAATATTGGATTTATATGCCCAGTCTATTTAAATGCAAATGTTGCGAACACTTGCTGAATTTGTAAAACTCCTCCGGCAAGCTGCAAAAGATGAGGCCTTACCGGGGCCAGGGCAAAATGCATGTTCGCCCCATTCATAAATCCTAGTCAGTGTATGAACGACAGTATGAATGACCAAGGACAGTTTTTATTTTTAAAGCTCTTTGTTGATATTCACTATATCAACGTGTCATTCTTAAAAAGCAACAAAAAGAATGGCACAATGTCATCTTTTAATTTCAAGACGCAATGCTGAAAAAAATCTAGACTGAATACAAGGAGATTATAAAAGCATCTATTGATTGTAAATATACATAAAAATGGAAAATAGTTAAGGTGACCCTTTAATATGCATTTCTGTGCTGTTTATTCTTTCAAATTGTTCACACAGTGTCTGCTTTGATACCCTCTCTGTCACATTCAGTGCTTGAAATAAGTCCTTATCTGGCAAACAAAGTCCTTTTCTCCTTGTCTTACCAATTCTCCAGAGACCTCAAACCTTCCTTTTACTCTTTCAGTTGCTATGGATACCTCTGGCAAGGATGCTGATTGGAGGCAGTTATAAACTCTTCTCTTTGAAATCTTTGACAAATTTGTCTACTAACAGATGTCTCAGCAACCACCAGTGTACAGCACATATAGTGGAAGGAAGGGTGATAGAAGAACAAAGATGAATGTAATTCCCTTTAACACAACCCAAACCCACTGTCATCCTCCATCTATCTGTCTCAGCAGAGTGGGTGAAAAGTGTGAAATCAATTCTGCATTCACTTAAAGAGCAGCAAGCCACTGCAGTCATGCTCCTGAGGTGACCGGGACTGATCCTACAGGCCTGTGGTTAGTACCTCAGCTTACAACACCAAACTATTGTTATTATGCATCTGAACCTGATTATGTAACAAACAGAATGTCTATGCAAACAAGGTTTGCTTTCTTCTTGTCAGATGAAAAAATTGTCTTGTGCTTTGCAAGAGAATAAAATTACATAGAGAGCTGTAAAAGCATATTTGGGGCTGTTTTTAAATTAAAATTTCAGATAAAATCATTTTAAGATAATTATTTCAATTTACAGTGCAATTGTTGATTTTACAGTAACCCCTCATGCTGACAGTGGAGAAAAAATCTCCAATTTTTACATGAAGAAATCTCCAGCAGAACTAGACTCAGTGTAAGAGGCCTTCTAGCACAACCGGCTGGTGGATTTAGAAAGACAGAGCTGATGCATAAAATAAGATACAAAAGAACTAATGTAGGATTACTTATGTGTTAGGGAAATGTAAAAAGTTAATAACATCAGAGGAAGAGCATTTAGTTGTTGGCAGGATTACCTCCGCAAATTTAAATTTTTTACAAAACATATCAATACAGAAGAATACATAAGAAATGTCCAACAGAGCTAAATAAAAAAAAGCAAAAAAACCCCAGACAAATGAATCTTTTATGTATCTGATTGTGCTTGATGTATTATTATAGCTATTAAATTCTATTTTGCTGATTACTTGGTTAAATAAGTAATTTCATAATTGCTGAAGGAGTTATACAGGTTGTCTAGTTGTTAATATTAAACCTACCCACTGTATAATAGGTGTCAATTATTATACCATAATAAAATAAACATAAGAACACATCCTGTTTTCTTCATCTGTGCAATTGTGTTTTCACCAGGATGGTTTGACACGCAGCAGATCAGATTGCATATTATGTAAGGACTTTGACTCCCTCTGCAGGCTAAGCGACTGTATAGTGCATTAAACGTTCACATTTTAATCATCTGGTTCTTACAAAATATTAAAAAGAAAATAACACTTTGTGAGGAACGGTGTGGCTTTAGTGCTATATTTGAGCTAATTTATTCTGAGGATTATTTTTTTATTAGTAGTAATAAAAAATAAGCTGATGCCTCAACCTTTCCCCTTTCTGGGTTGTGTGAAAATGTAAATATAATAATAGTAATAATAATAATAATAATAATAATAATAATAATAATAATAATAATAATAATAATAATAATAATAATAATAATAATA
>CAEGAE010042046.1:0-33303 GCA_903067095.1 Girardinus metallicus
TTAAGATGTTTTACATTGAAATAGCTTTAGATTTTAGTACATGTGACCACTTAATGCTGCACATTCAAAGAATGACCATTTGCAGTTCTTTATAATCCATAAAATGTTTAGAAAATCTGCTGTGCATAATAATTTGGAACGGAGCATTTTGAGGTTTTATTTCATCAAATAAAATACTGTTCTCATTGGGAGCTTTGTTCAGTAAAATTTGATTTATATTGTAATAGTTCATGACTTGAAAATTATACTGACCATCATTTGGATTGATCATTTAAGAAAATCTGAGAAAATATCACTTGCATAATCATTTGGAACACGGTGTACATGTCAGGAGAAGAAGAAGAAGTCGGAGTTTCTCCCTGTTTCCAATTTAATTTGAGTTTGGAAACTTGAATTGAAGCGCAGTAAACAATGTTATATGATAAAAACAAAGCAACCATTGTTTGTATGAAGGTTTTCTAGCCACAGGCTAATTTTCACTTCTTAGTTGGACCAGGGGGAAATTCGACTTCAGTGTGTTCCAGTTCATTTTTTCGACAGGGAGCCTGAGCGCAGCAAAACATTCTGGTTTTCTGATTGATTTAGCAACATGCCAGCTGGTAACAGTTTTATTTAATTTCAGAGCCAATTATTAAAATTTACATGATTTATCTTTGTCTCCTTATGTGAAGTTGGCTATTATATGACAATCTTAAGCTCAAGTATGAAGAAACCCTACAATTGTGGAATAAATGGGATAAAACCCAAAAACAAACACAGCAGAAAGTACTTAGTGTATTATCTCTGCTGTCTTTTGTGAAAGTCAGCTTTTGGAGTTGGACTTGGGGGGGAATAGTGCTAGATTTTACTATCAAAAAAGCTCAGATTTTCTGTTTGCTTATAAAAACAAGTGCTCTTTGTCCAAAGTAAAGCCGTGACGCTCCCACAGGATTGTCAAACAAACCTTACCAGAGAGCCATAAGGAAGAAAATGCACTTTCTTATCAAATCCCAGAGTTTTGTTATGTCTCCATCCTCTTTCTTACAGAAGCCATTCAGACACACAATGGTTCTTTCTCTGCAATATAACCACAACATCACTTATTAAGTGTTAAAAATAAATTCAAAACAGTTTCAACTCAGTTTACTAGATTTTTTGTGGCACACTTGAGAAATCCTTTCATCTCCCATGACAACCGTTCAAACTGAGCAAAACGCCTGGGTTAGAAGGAGCTGCGCCTCGAAGGCGCAGCTCTTCCTAGCAACTGCAGCTTCCAAGCTATTGCCTCGCAGAGCGGCCCTCCCCCACTCAGCTCCTTCAGACTAGCCAGCAACAATTAGCAAACTCCTGATGGAAATGCAAATCTGCTGAGCTCGTTATACGAGCTTCTTCTCAGTGCAGCGCTGGTAAAAAAAAAAAAAAAAAAAAAAACGTTTACAGATGTTGTGATGACCTCTTGAAGGTGGAATTTCAAAAAGTGCTTCTTAAAGAGACAGAGGCACAATTTCAAGGCATTAAAGTACAAAGCAAGATTTCTTTTAAGTCATATTTGATTTGTATAGCATTTTTCTAATAACTGAAGGAAACCTGGTTGTGCTATAAATAATTCTATGGACCTGGAAAACACATAACACCAGCCCTTTACAACAGTTCTAACAGGTATCGCTTTTTCTTTTTTCTTTTTAATCTCTGCTCAGAAATAGAGACCTGCAGGAATGGGAAACCAGGTGAGCGGAGGAAATACGTGAGGAAATACGTGCCCACACACACGTGCAGAGGAGAATCCCCACTGAGGCCGAGCCGTGGATGTTAAGAGAGATCTCCCCGTGAAGCTCCGTGTTTCCCGTGTTTCCTCTCACGGCAGAGAGGATCCACCACAACACTGCCACAACGCATCAGCCGCGGAGGCCTTGACGGCTCTCACAGCACAGCCCTGTTGCTTTAGCAGCTGCCTGCCTGGGTCTCAGTAATGTGGACGCAACACAAAACCCTCAGTGGAATAATATACAGGAAGAATGAGGACCTGCGTTGATGTATTGTCCGCGCTGGCGCTTAGGAGAATGGGCAGAAACAACAGCGAGAGGTCAGGGAGAAAGTTTTCATAAAAGGCCTATCTGCCGCAGCTGGAGCAGAAACGGCCCTGAGGTCCGGAGCCGTCGGCCCCGCCGAAAACATTATCCTCCTGACCTCATTGCCAGGTGGCTGGGAATGTGTGGCGTCGTTTTCCAGCGGTATGCCATGCGGCCTGTCAACGGGGTGAAAGTATTCTTGGAGGTCACCTGCTGCTCTTTAGGAGTGAGAGAAACGCTGAGGAGGAGCGTTAAGTGGCCGTCAGGGAGGAGGAGGAATGGCATGGCGAGATAAAGAGCCACACACCGGCCTCAGCACTGGGTGACCGGACTGGGGGGACATGAAAGAGGAATCCCCCACAGCTGGAAACCAATGACAGGATTGTAGATTTTGTTTTCTCCCTTTGTCTCTCTTTTTTTTATTTTATTTTCTTAAATCTCTACTGTGGACCAGGATACTGTCTGTAATAAAGTTTGAATGAAATTAGTTAACCAACTCGGTTGTACATTCCACAAGACTGGAGTACAATATATTCATTTTAAACTACGCAGTATTTATGCTGAAATGTTGCCCTTTCTGCACAGTATGTTATTAATTTTTTTATTCTGTATTTTCTTTATATTCTATGTTTGTGTGAGTCACTGTGCTGCTGTTGCACTGAAATTTCCCCATGTTGGGACAATTAAAGGATATTTCTCTTCTATTCAACTTCAATCCAGCTGAGTCAAGAGTTTCCTTTTAACTTTTAAAGTGCAAAGACAAAATTTTACTCAGAAATTGACAGCAGTTATTTCAATCGAGGGGAAATCTACAAAGAACTGGACGGTCAGTGAGAAGGACAAACAGACGGATAGGAACACAGTGTGAAATCACTTTAGCTACTTTCCAAACTTCAATTATGTTGTAAATCCATTTTTTAATGCAACTGTTGCTGTGCACCAGAACCTTCAATCTGGTTTGCGAGAACTGCTGTGAAATGGATCATGTCAGAGAAGTGAGATTTTTAACTACTTCCATCCACTTCTCCTTTGAGTTACAAAACCGCTGCAGAGTTTTCTTCATTGCTGACATCAATGATTCAGTCTGGCTTTCAAGAACAGAAGAACCAATCGTATGTGGAAAAAGTTAGATTTTTCTACTGAGTCCGAGTGACTTTGAATGTGCAAGTGTCAGCGTCAGATGAATAGATCATTTTCTTTCCTTTTTCTTTCTTTCTATCTGTGTGAACTGATTTGGAATAAGTGGACCCTCGCCTATCTGCCGTCCAGTGACCACAGATTATGTTACAGAACCAGACTTCAAATTATTTATGTAAAATATACAGTTTTTTTCATAGAGCATATCTAAACTTTTCAAATGAAAATGCAACTTTGAAAGCTGAAATGCTACCTGACATGCTATTGGTTGGCATTTGAAAAGCAGCGAATCCAGAAGTGCCATTTCTCCTCCTTAGCAATGACTGGCTACAACCTAAAGAGTGATGATTAGGAACACTATAGATATTAGCTTCTGCCAAATCAGTTTCCACTGTGCGTATTAATGCACATTAAGGTTTATCTGGTGCTTAAACTATTAGAATCAGCAGTTTTTAAATGGGCTCTAAAATATCTGCAGATTTTAGCAGCCATGACGAATTTTCTAAACTGTTGAGAGAATGAATGGATGGATGGATGGATTAAAGATCAATAAATCAAATTCAGACTCCTCCAGGCTGCAAGAATCCTGCACTGAGCGCACAAAGTGTGTCATCAACTCAGCACACAAGCACTGCGTTGATGACAGCAGACAGCTGAGTGACAGAAGACACACAGTTCAGACTTCGCAGACCGGCCGGGGGCAAAAGGAGCGCGTTTACAAGCACCTCCCAGTGGGAAGGTCAGTGGGAATGTGTGCCATGTCAGGCAGCAGCAGGAGCAGGAGGCTTCCGGAAAACCGGAAACATGAAAGTCTCGGTTGCAATAAAAACCAAGGATAATTAATCAATTTTACTTAAATCCTTCATGGCTCTTCAGAAAAAAACAAATAAAAAACATTTTCTCTTAGCTATAGCACACACACTCTTGTGTTCAAAATAACAAAAACCACATAATAGCTTCAAATTGGAAACACGTTGAAGAAAAATTGATCAAACTTGTCATCACCCCACCCCACATAAAGTGAGGATACTAATATTTAAGGTTCTTTAAAACTTGGCCGTCTGCATTTTACTTTCCAAATAAAGGAAAAAAATCGAAAAGAGGAAGTATTACGTAAAATCAACTCTTTTTTGAGTTTTACATCATATCCTATTATTATTCAAAAACAAATCTGGAGGGTCGCTATGATTCTTTCATGCATGTTTGAGAAATCCTTGAATCTCCCTTGGCAACCGCTCAGCTGAGCAAAATGCCTGGGTGGACTTAGCTCCGCCTTCGAGACTCAGCTGAATGGGTAGAACGGCATTTTACATAAATCTGACAGTTGTACAAAAACAGTAAATACCGTTGTTGTTGAATTCAGGTGTCTATTTACTCAATAATTTAACAGCAAAAAAACATTTTTTTAACTGAACACAGTTTATTTTGTTCATATATGGAGATTAATTGCTGATTTTAAAAAGCCATCGCAGTAACTGGGGCATCTAAGTTTGTCAGAAAGAGAAAATAGAGTTAAAAAGCAAGGCAAAATACTACAATTAGCCAGTAGCTAACCAACCATGGTAGATCAGCTCCCAGTTATACAAGCTGATCTAACACAACTACTAGTACACAAATTATTAGAAGCATAGTTTCTACCAATTATATAAACAGTTGGATTTCTAATATTGAAAACACAACCATATCAAACAAGCTTCTTTTTCCTCTCCACACTCTTGTGTTTCATTATAATTATCATTTCTGCTGCATTTTTCAAACAGCTCTGTAGTTCCTTTGGTTTACATCACATTTCCTTTCATGTAGTGTGAAAACTTTTATCCGGGAGAAGCTCCATGTTCCGGGAAGGTTTAATAAATACCGAGCCATTGTTTGCTCGCTTGGGAAGAGGACACGGCTGAGCCCAGGGACGACAGGGATCCCAGCTTTCTGGGCTTGAAAACTGACATGTGGTTCTTATTGCTGCAGTTCAGTGAGTAATGGCTGCGCGCTGGAGCCTCGACGGGCCTCGGCCTCGCACGTGAGCCCATCAAAACCACATGTTCCAGTACGATTGTGTCTGTGGGATCGTAAAAATCGGAGCCCAGGCCCAAACGGCCTATTCAGACCCCTCTTTGGTTGTTGTAAACTTTTCTTTTTTTCTTTTCTTTTTTTTTCACCCTTTTGGCTGATGCAACGTAGCACAACTTCCACATGGAGAGTATTTTCCCTGACTAAGTAGTTTGGGATCAGATTTACGGTGGAGAACTGTTGCTGAGATGATTTTTTTTTTTAAGGAGAGGAGTTTTATTTTTCTATGAATGATCCACGATTTGATCCGTCGGCAGAGGAGAAGGGAAGTTATTAGAAATTATTTACGATCAAAACCAGATGACAGGGTTTTTTTTTTTCCCAACTTCTAAACATTCACAGAGTTGGTTTTGGCTATAATGGATGTAGAAAGTTTGTGTTACTTTAATGCAGCTCTGTATTATTTCTGCTGCTACAGATTATTCTGTCAACATCTGGATCACATTTCTAAAAGTACATTCCTTTGACCTATGAATCTATAAGAGTACCGTCTTCAGACCAGAGACAGAAAAATGCAAATCTGCTGCTTCTCTCAAAGACTTAGTCAGAAAAATCTAGTCAGCCAGTAGGATCTTTTCTTTTTTTTGGTGCTCGGAGAAAAGTTTCCGTCTCTTTATGTCTTTTGTCTTTGTAAAATGCTTTATTATCTCTAGAAGATGACAAAATGTATGTTAATGAGTTCATGATCAACAAATGAAGGGCATTTAAAAAAAAGAAAAAATGATTTTTTTTCTCCCCGTTTGATTGTGTGTGTGGGATCAGAATGACTCACACAGCCACACAAACCACTGCTGGTGTGTTTTAGGATTTTTTTTTCTCCACTCATTGCTGCATTTCTGATGCAAAGTACAATTGCAAATGTTCAAAAAGAGACGATGGTAACGCAGCAGCCAACAGTCAGCGCTACTTTCTGCATTAAATAATAAAATAATCCTAAAAGCCCAGAAATATTCATACCCTTAACAGATTTCAATTAGAAAATTATTTTCAGAAAGCAAAGAAGTTTGTTTTCTGAATTTGAAAAGATTATGTAGTCTTTTCAAATTCAGAAAACAAACTTCTTTGTTTTTTTACTTTGGCCTTCCACATATTCTCTATGTAGTTTATTGTTACTTCAAGTAAAAAGGAAACATGCTGGTAAAACTGAAATCAATCTAACTCCAACGGGGGTCTGAATACTTTTGGACTTAACTGAAAGCGTGCGTCTGTTCACCTCTGTAAGGCATCATTTTTGCTTCACTTATGACGTACATTGGCATCATAGGGTTTGTGTATTTAAAGCTGCAGTTAGTTTCTTTTACTTTAAAAAAAAGTTCAGTTTTTTTATTATATTTGTTAAATCTATCATTATGTCCTTACAGCATAATATGAGACAGACAATGTGTGAAAAAAATCCAGCTCCTCTGCCTGTGGTCCTCCTGCCAACTGCAGAAAACACCTCTCAGTCAGAAACAACCAATCGGAGCCAGGGGGCGGGTCTTAGAGCTGTCAATCAGGCTTGTGCTCATTTCTATGATAAAAGTGAACATGTACAGCTGATTGGATCCAGTAGAAGAAATAAGGTTTTTTTAAAAGAAAAAAAAAAGAAGTATTAATCTACTTCATAAAGTCTATGTTTTTCCTACAGATGATTAATGGACAGTTACAAATTGGTAGCCATTTTGAAGATATTTACGTCTCATCCGCTTATTATTGTAAATGTACAAAGGTTGAGTGGCGCCTATCTGCACCTGTCATTGATTAAGACCCACTCGGCTCCTGCAGACTAGCGGCAGCAACAATTACGTCACGTATGACGTATAAATCATTTCTATAGCAACTGAAGGTAACATAGTTGTTTGATTGTGCTATAAAATGGAAAATACATAATGCCGCCCCTTTAAAGGAAAAGCAGGTCTATATAAATAAAATTCCAGACCAAAGCAGACACAGGAACAACAACAACAATAACAAATAAAAACTGGCAGAAAACTTTCAGTTAAACTATTTTGAGAAGTTCTTCATCCATCCATTGTCTACACCCGTTGATCCTGGCGGGCTGGGCAAGTTTTCTCTTTTTAAGTTTTACCATTTGGTTTCTGTTTATTACCTTTTCTGATTCCTACCCTCTCAGTCACATCAATCTGTTTTCAGCCAGAGCGGCTCGGTTCACTCGATCAGATCCACCTCTCTGCACCGGCGGATCCTCTCTGCTGTCTGCTGCTCACAGCTGCAGATTTACCTCAGAGTCTCAATAAGAGCTCCCGCAGAAGCTAACTGCAGATCTGAATGACTGATTAGATCAAATAAACTGCTTTTCCAATCAATGACTTGCTTCAGACAAACTGGTGTCTTAGAGTCTGTCCTGAGGGTCTCCAGAACCAGAACAACCAGAAGCAGTAGCGTGGCTGAGCAGCCGAGCTTTATCTCCTGATTGCAGGCAGACCGTAGAGGCATGCTCATACCTCATGCTCTGTGTCAGAGACATCACGGCGGTACATGTGCTCATGGTCAGTATGAATGCTGCCCGCTGTAGCAGGATGCATAGGGGCCAAATTCACACCACAGCGTTGTTTGATGTAAACAGCTTCCTTGGTCACAACAGGTTATGATAGAAAACTATACATTACATAAGAATCTGCTTTTTCCACTTCACAGTCAGTGGGGTTGTTGCTTCAAATGAGGCCTTTAAAGGAGAAGTATTGTGTGTTGACCTGGCACATAGTGACACTTTATAGCACAATCAAGTAACTATGTTACCTTCAGTTGTTGGAAAAATGCTATATATATCAAATCTGACTTTAAAGAAATCAGACTTTGTAATTTAATGCCTTGAAATTGTGTCTTTGTCTCTTTAAGAAGCTCCTGCTCTTTCTGAGACTCCAACTTCAGGAAGTCATCACAATATCGTTCCTGTATTAACCCTTTAACACCTGCTGAGCTGACTTAATGAGCTCACCAAAAGGTGTTTGCTAATTGCTGCTAGTCTGAAGGAGTTGAGAATGGCAGTCGTGGGGAAGGGCTGCTCTGTGAGGCAGAAGCTCGGAAACTGCAACTCAGAGGAGGAGCTTCGTCCTTGAAGGCGGCGCTCAGTCCAGCCAGACATTTTGCACAGCTGAATGGTTGCCACGGGAGACGAAAGGATTTCTCAAACATGCATGAAAGAACCAAAGCAACACTCCAGGTTGCTTTGGTTTTACATGATACCGCCGGCCCTCTAACAGGCGAGTTTTGTGACTTATTCTGTACCGGTAGAATTAAAACTGATTTGTTCTGGATATTATCTTCATCAGTTTCACTGGGGATGATCTCAGCAGTTACTGATGGAGCTAAAAGGTCGGAGTAAGAACTCGTTTTGGTGCTGACACTTTTATTGAGCAGAAAAGACTCAAGGTTAGTCGATACCAGTGAGCCGCTTATCAGAGGAAGCAATTTAAAAGGAAAATTTAACGTTTTATGACGTTCGTTGAAGCTGCAGGTGATCGAGAGAGAGCAGGTCTTTCTGAAGATAACATGAAGTCTTATGAACAGAGTTCAGACATTTCTCATGAACTGTATTTACTTGCTTCCTGGCAACTCAAATAATGAAGATGAATGGAAAGCAACATTTCATTCCTGATAGTAAAGTAATCACTGCTATTTTTTTTAAAGTTTACAAATCTTTCATAAAATAAACTTTACAGCAAAACGTTTTGGGTCAATGCTGCTCTATCTGTCTCTTGCAAACAGGTGATTTTTGTGTAAAATAGATCATAAAATGCGCCTCCACCTGTTGGTGCTGGAGCACAGGTGGGACCACCCAGAGGATTACTGTATGATGTTTTAGAAATGAAAGCCTCTTTTATAGTTTGTAAAATGATTCTTCCTCTGCCACGCCTCGCTAAAGGCGTTTTAATAACACGTCACATGTCGTGTGACGGGTTATATGCATTCTAATCTGATCTACAGCAAAGACATGAAACTCCATACTTGTTATCCCATAATCCTCACCATATGGTGCACTGTATTAAAAGTTTAGACAAAATGTACATGCAATAACCTTCATGATGTATTGCGAGCCGTGTTCTCGTCTGCTGAAGTGTCCGTTGCACTTTGCAGTTCGTTTAAAAAAAATTGCACAAATAAATCCTTTTGGGTAAGAAAATTAAATAATTACAAATTTCTTCTGTTTTAAAATATAGAAGTAAGAATGACTCAGGAATAAATGTTATAAAATGCAGTGGGGACGATAATCAGAACTTCAATTAGAGCTGGAATAATTGATCGGATTAATTGATTTAGTAGTTGATTAATAATAACTAAAAGTAAATCAATTCTTCAAGAGACGAAGTACTGTTTGATACCATCTAGTTTTCTCGGACTTTACTTTTTCATAAGTGTTTTAAAATTTTCACAATACAAAAGTGCCTACGATGTGTACAGTTTTGTAAAAAAAAAAAAAAATCAAAGATATCAAACAAAACCAAACTGCTTAATTTGATTTGCGATGTAAAAAATAGTTGAAAATTCCTTTTAAGTAAGTAAGTAACGGAGTGATTGCATCATTGCTCCATATACCTAGATTTTATTTGATGCGAAGATATCCTTAGAGTGGTGAAAATGCAATTAAGGAAGAAAAACACTCAAAAGTTCAACCAGTTAAGAAAACAAACCTCCAGTCACCACATGCCCCTATAATCGGCCTTAAAAGTCTCTTTTCCTGCTTGAGAGTTTTCTAACAACCCGGCCATGTGCTGAAGCGATTGAGCGACTCTCGAGCAATTCCCTCCTTCCTCTGCTACAAAAGCTGCAATCCATCATCCACTTCCTGTTTGTGCAGCGGCTCGTTTTACACCCTTTCCTGTATGATCCAGAGGACTTCCTTCTGGCCCCTCTGAGCTCACCGACTCCTTCAGCGCTCTGCTTATCTCCGCAGCACACCGTGACACAAACATGGACTCCAGAGTCTCTGGTTCACACAATCATTTAGTGAACAATCAGCGAACGGCTGCTGCCTGCAGAGAGGGAAGAGCTGGAAACTCAGAGTTTACATCGACTGACTGTCATATTGGCTGGTTGAGAGTTTTCTGGTTAAACTGGAATTTCCAGACGGTTTCAGTGTTTGTAGACCCTCTACTGTGTAGGAAGGAAAAAGAAAATTAAGGTGACAAGCTGACTTTCCATTGACCATATAATTGGGCAAATTGGAGCTACATAAATTTGCCAATTTCAAACAAATTCACGTTTTCCTATAAAATGTTTTCGGCTGTATCAAAATTATGCTGCGCTCAGACCGAATGTAAATCTATGCTTTAAGTTGGGTTCTTGTGTACTTTGAAGTCAGATGTTTAACATCGAGCTTCAAAATCGCTCTAGACCTGCATCTGAGCAAAGAGTGGAACAACGAGTGCTTGGAGGAGCCTCTAAACTTTTTTTTTTCCTTTTCCGATCTCTTTGGACAGTGGTGGATAAAATACTGAGAAAGTGTCTCGGCTGTATTTACTGAGCGGAGAGAATGTCGCCACTGGTCGCCTCTGCACCGGGTTTGAATTCACCAATTAATTCAGGGGTGTTGTGAGTTTGGTGAGTGTCTAAACCTGGCCGCACTCTGACGAGGGTTACTTTCAGCTCTACTCTGGTCTCAATTTGATGACCTCAGTTTGACGGTATCAACAATCTCCAACTCTGGCATCTGCTGCTTTGGTCGTGCTTGACGATCGTCGAATGCTTGAAACATTTCAACCACGCGGCGCATCTACCACTGCGAGATTTCGCTCAAATCGCATACGATCTGAACGCAGCATTAGTGTGTTTCGCACATGAGCCACATGGTCAACAACCGAAGGAAAAGACAAAGAAGACGACAGGAAGTAGTTGGCATGTTTTTTAATCACTTACTGTGTGAACAAACTTATTGACATGTGTTTTTAATTGTGTTTCTTATTTAATGGAAACACCTCAGTTGCAAATTTGTGTTTTGTCGACGTTCGCTGAACATTGACAAAGTTTTGTGCACATTTGTATTGGAATGGCAGCTAATGTTGGTCTTTCTAACACACTCCTTTCCCTCCTCCCCTCACTGCAGACTCAGAGGCAGCCTTTGTGTCTGTTGACACCGACACATGATCCCAGTGCTGACAGCGGTTCATTTTCATGTTCAGTTACTGGAACCACCAGCAGAGCCAGCCAGGACCACCAGCAGCACCTCCGACACAGCCGATTCACGGCGCAGCAAAATCTAGAGTTACGTGGGAATTTTAAAGATCAAAATGAAAATGATTCACATAAGCCTGTTCTTCATTCAGTGAAGTTACTCACAGTGGGTAGACCATCCGGACATTTTACTTAAGCAAGAGCAGCAACACGTCATAACAGAATTACTCAAGTAAACGTAAAGATTACAGAATAAGAGTGTTTTTACATTTTTTCCAAAAAGCTGGTCAAGTAAATGTGATGAATTTGTCTTTATCTCAAGCAGTGACATCTTTAAGGCCCCCAATGTGAAGTCATGAGCTCCGCCCTATAGCTCTATAGAACTACAACTGAAGGGCATCCAGCCATGGTGCAGTTCAGCTGTATGGGCCACTTTTAAAATGGAAGCAGACCAATCACCGACCCAATCGGTGTCACGCAGTGGAAACGAGGCTTTAGAGGACCAACAGCATTTCATAAAGTCCAAAGAAAACATAAGACATGTTAGGAAGAAACTTCTTCACAAGCTTGAATCAGCGATAGGTAACTTTTATAAACATGTTTTTAAAACATATTTGTTAAAATTTTCACTATGTTCTGATTATATAAGATGAGACAAAAAATCTGGGAAATCTGTCTCCTCTATGTGGTCCTACAGCCATCTGAAAAAAGGAGAAACAACTTTGATTTTCTCCACCATTAGCACGTAGATAAACTGTTTATCCCATCCTCGGTCACCATGCTAACTAGCCTTACCATCTGTTGAACAGAAAGCTTTTATTTTCCATGTACTCTACAAATCTGGTATCAAGCAACAGTGGCTAGAACAAAGTCATAATTAAAAGAAAAACAAAAGAAGAAATGTTTACCTGGTTAAGATCTAATATTTGGAAGTTACTGCACATCATCCTGAACACGCCAGTCAGTCTCCAATTGGACAACAAAGGAATGGAGTCCTTAATTTGATCAAGATTTAGATCAAATTAAGGACTTGATGTTATTATTGCTTATCAATAAGATGGTCTTTAACAACGACTTTAGAAAAATGTAAGTTTGTACAGCAATCAACGGTGGATCTACACCGCATTGCCTCTCTTTTCAGATGTTCATCTAAAAAACATATAAAAGGCATCTATCATTTACCTCCACTTCACTATTATGAACCCTCAGCCCCCGTGTCTTTCTGTCAAATAAAATCACAAGAACTTATTGCAATTGAAGCAATAAGTTGGCCTGCAAACTGCTGCAACGTCAGCCCTCTCCTGGCTGAGATGCAGAGATGTTTTATTCATGACGAGCTTACGACTCTCACCAACGCTACGGCGTTGGAGCCGGAGAGCAATGACTCCCTCACCGCACGCCACACTGTGCCCGCCCTAAATTATTCACCGCTGGACAGTGATGACAGGAGCGTAAAAACAGAAAAAGCATGAAGTTAACGGCGGGGCGGTTTTATTTTTGCTGCATGAAAGGCCCTTCTTGGCAGCTTCAGGCTCCCGTAAAAACTTACTCAGACTTTCATGAAGAACTCATTAAATGTGATATGTCCAAAACTCTGATATTAGCGTACTGGATCAACTGTAACTTTCATTAAATTTCATCACTTCTTCTTTTTTTTCTTTTTTTTTTTTTTAAATAATGGCCAAATTTAAGCATTAACTTGTTAAAGGAGCAGAAGCAAAAAATCTGCTTTTATCTCAGAGTCTCTGAGCAGAACTGCAGACTCTTTTAAGTCATTGTTTAAAGTGAGGAAATACATATTCGTTTATGTTGTCAGTATTTCATAAATCTCTATTATAACAGTCTTAAATCATATATGATTTACACCAGAATCACAGAAGAACATTTTCTGCCTCATGGATTTATACAACTTCACATTCTTTTCTGCAAAAATGCTCCCTGTAAAATCATAACATATTCATGTTTTGTTTGCTTTCTATTTTATAACCAGTCTAACGAAATAACTTATCATTTCTATGACACTGACTGTGAAATATAAGCAGTAGGCTTGGAAATGAGTTAGCTGTTTAAAGGGAGAAAATCTACTAGGAAACTTGGCAATAAAAATAAATGTAGCAGCAAAAATTAGTAAAAAAAAAAAAAAAAGGAATAAAAATTATAACTTAATGGTGGAACTTGAATGGTTGCCACGGGAGATTCAAAGATTTCTCAAACACGTATGAAGCACTCCAGGTATGTTTTTGAGGAGGGAATAACATTATAGCATAAACAAATCCAAAAAAGTCAATTTTACATCATTTCCCCTCCTTTAATTACTCAATTTGTTATTTTGGGTACTTCTACTCGTCAGTTATATCACTTGTTTATTCAGCAGTTTTTTACTCTATTTTATACCTTATTAGGTTTTCAATGGGACCAGAGTAACTAATTTAATTTTACATCAAGTTTTTAGCATGAGTTAAAATGACAATAGCCCCCTTGAGTCCTTGAATGCTTATTGTAAGACTGGATGTTAAATATTTTTGTGTGAATTTTCTTTAGGTATAGTTAACTTGTTAATTATGTCTTTAAATATATCCATGAAAACTTTTTTATGAGGACAGATTAACAGAAAACCTTCCTGCTTCTGGTGGTATTTCTCCACAGCTAATGGAGTCTAAAAGATTTACATCATTTTTGTAAAACTGTTTTTTTTTCTATAACACTGAAGGTGAAGATTGAACGTGAAGACAAGCGATGTGTCACCCCACGGGACAAACCGCCCTGGGCGGTGAGCCACATTTCTCATATCAAGTTTTGCCACAACCCACAGGGACATGAGGACCGTCTGTATCCAGAGGTTAAATGCATCCATCAGCACAGGTCGAAGGTCACAGGAGCTGTTTGACGTAAATCTGCTTCACGTCTGACACCTGATGTCGATTTCCAGCAGAAAATCAATCCTGTCAGCTGTACAGCAGGCGATCATGAGGCATGGATCATTGTCTCTGGGTGGAGACAGCTGGAAGACACATGGCCGTTTCCCCTGACGACACCATTTTCCTAAAGTTAGAGGAGCCGACGCACAGCAGCAGCAGGGAGGAAAGGTATCCAGCTGAGGTTAAGGGTCACGACCTGCCCTAACAGTCAGAGCACAAGCCCATCAGACGAAGACCTCCCAACTCATTACGTTTAAAGCTCTTCCCTCTATCCTGCTTCGCGTTTCTCAAATATGTTGATTTTGTTTTTTTTTGTTGTTTTTTAGCGAATACATTTAAATCAAAATATGCAAATATGGCATTTTCTGTGAGAGGAGACGTATGGGGTCAGGCGTGGAAGAATGAGTCAACTCCAACCTGTCATGCGTTGTGATTTCATCCGCCACCGTTGAGCTCACCAGGTCAGCTCTCGGCCTTCCGACCTCGTGTGTTTTGTCCTCAGCTGTCAGAGGACAGACTTATGTTCCCCTCAAGGCTGCTGCAGCGGTGCTGCGCTAATTTCACCGCACCTTTCCGACACGGTGACGGCAGCGTGCTATCTCTCTCAGACACAGCAGGTTCCCCGCGGAGCATCAGCAAGATTTTGTGTTGAGGGATAATTTAATCACTAACAAACCCTAAGATTATTTGAGTTGAATAAATATACAAAAATTTGCTGTTTTTTTGTTGTTGTTTTTCTTTAAAAAAAGGAAACTTCAAAAGTGTGACAAGATTAGAAAAGTTTGTCTCACTTTTACTGTCAGTCTCTGGTCTTTTTTTGTGATAACACTGATTTGATAGCTTTTGTAGTCAGAAAGTGGTCGTTGTTTTTCTGTCAGGCCTGCTGAGTTTAATATTGTGCAGGTTAGTGCAGCAACCTTTAAAACTGCAGTATGCAAATTTTATTTAAAAAGTGGGTTTAAAGAAAAGAAAAATGTTAAAACTGTCATTATGTCGTTATGGCTGTATAATTAGGAACAACCAATCAGAATAAGGAGGAGGGTCTTACCGCTGTCAATCATGCGTCTGTAAACACTGCTCCACCCAGAGCCTGTTGTGAATGCTAAGGCTAGTTAGCATAACCATCGATGGTGGTGGATAAAGTTTTTTCCGTAACTGTGAGTAGTTTCTCCGCTGCAGCATGTACACCAGCGTGACTGAGACTCTCGTCTGTGTGACCTTCTAGACTCTAGAGGGTCACATTGTGTGCTTAAATATTATTTTATCAATCAAATCAAAGCTGTTTTGTTGTTGTATTTTGCCAAATTACGTCAATGTGAAAAGATGTTCAATATTTAATTTCAAGAAGTACTCACCAAATGCAGACAGCTATTTATTCATATTTTAATATTTCTTAATGCGTAGTTTTAACAATCTGCGACCGACGGATGTTTGAGGACATTTGTAGTCTTGATATGGCAAAGATGAAGATGATTTTGTCTTGTTTTGTCGTCAAGGAGCCCAAAGAGTTAGCAAATTACCCTCAGGGATCGGAAGGACACTAAATTCCCCAAACCAACCAACCAACCACCCGCCATGTTGCCACAAAAGTGGAAACTCAGCTGAGGAAAAATACTTTTGACAAACAGGCTTATGGGTAGCATTTATTGAAAGCAAAAGAGAAATGACAGAAACACAATCACAACTGAAACAGATTGTTGTTAGTTTAAAAATCGAACAAAATTGAAGCAGAAGAAACACAAATCAGGAATGTGGAAATTGTTTGGACTGTTTGGATGCTGTTTTTAAAAATAATAATAATTATCAATGCTAAACTTATATACAGTAGTTCTTAAAAATATGGAACAGTACTTTTCAGGCCATTCCATCATCAGTTTATGACGAGAAAAAAAAAGAGCAACCATCCTTTCTTTAACCTGCCTCGGGGTTTAACCAGTGAGGTCAACCCAATCACACAATAATAAGAGTGAAGCCGTCAAAACGAACCAGAGTATGGTCAGACCGCTGAGCCGCTCTGGCTTCCTCCAATTTACACCAGTTAGCAAACTGCTGTCTCTCCCCCAGACCCCTCGGTGGTTTATTGGTGTAACCACCATAGGTTGCTGTCATCCACACTGTCCACAAGGAATCTAAGGCCTGAGTGCGACATTTAGGGCAAGTTTCCACAAAATGATTGTCTGTATTTTCAGACTTTGGGGAAAAAAAACCACATTTAGACAAAACCACAAAGACACTTAGAGTCCACTGCAGTAGTCTAACCAGGCCACTAGATGGCCCTGGGAAAAGTGCATGCTTCCATCTGATTTCGAAAAAAGGTAACCTGTCTCAGCAACGGTGGCTCATAAAGTTCAAAAAGAAGCACATCCCCTGTAGATGGTTTGTTCCATATTCACACCAGAAGCGAACCGGACCAGAATTTGTTTGACACCCATTGACTGTCATTCTAGAGATGCGGCTGAGCTGACAGGAATGTGGTCTCCGTTTGACACCCAACCAAAACCACCTCAAAAGGTGCGACTTAGTCTGGTTGTTCGGTCTGTGTCAGGGTTATCTTGAGTTTAATCACCTGCTCAAAAGGTCCAAACCAACAGGGCAAAACGAACTGCAAAACCGCTCAAGTTCTGTCGGGTCGCTCACCACAAAAAACACAAAAAGGGGTTGAATATTCATGTAGTCGCTTGTTTCATATTACATGTTTTTATTTCACGTTTTAGAAATCAGTTTCCACTTTGACATTAAGCATGTTTTCATACATGATCAGGATTGATCTGTATAAACAATAAAAGGGGGGCACATTCAAGTGAGCGAATACTTTTTAAAGGCACCATGTATTGCTGCAGAATGTAGATTTTTAAAATTATTTCTAACATACATAGTGTAAATGTCTAATTAAATAATTTAACTTTAAACTCTAATTGCATTTTTTTCATATTGATCCTGTTTGTTTTGGTCCATACAAATCAGTGGTGAAATTGACTCACATTATTTTGTTGAAAATAAAGTTAAATTAAAGTTATTGCATTTGGGAAAGTACAAGGTTGCAGATGACCAGAAAACAACGTCCATTTGTCAAATATCCCAGGCGTCTAAGAATCTCTGGAAGAGATCAACATGTGGCTGGGGTTGATTTAACTTTACGACAAGACTTAATAAAACTGTTTTATTAACCAAATTGTCTTTCAAGAAACAATCCATTTCAGAAAAGATCCATTTGATTGAGCAACAAATGCGGCTGAGAAGTACTGTGTTTTCTGCTTGGATTTTTCTTTAATAGCGGTTTAGGTTTGGTTGACCTTTGGAAAGCTGACTGACTTCAGCGTAAACTCGCTGTATGTTGAGCCGGAGCGCTGCTTGAAAGTGGACACCCAGAGTCACAGGCCGCCTCCTCCCCTGCTCCACCGGAGTTTCAGTCGAGCTGTCAGATCTGAATTTAAAGCTCAGAGATAAAAAGTGGGAGCGCTTCCAGCCTCACTGTGTCCAGGCCGAACCCTCGCTGAACTACAAAAAAAAAAGAACAAAAAAAGTTATTTGGTTTCTGAACTGATAAATAGTGTGGGTGAGCGATGTAAACTGTTAATGTGTAATGTGAGTGAGTTTACCTTTGTGTGAATCATGCCCTTGCTGAGGGAAGGTGTTGTAATCACAGCAGTTTATCATGAGCAAAAGTGCAAACAAAACAGAAAAGGGGAAGGTAAACTTTATCCAGCATTAAGATGGCCGACGCCCTTACCGTCAAGATTTAATGTAAATTACTGATGTGGTTGTGTTTGCAGAAGTCCTCAACAACATTTGTTTTTCTTTGGGACAGAAATGTAAATACCACACTCAAATTATACGCCAAAAGAGAAAACTTGAAGCCTGTATTTTTTTTTTCCTGCATAATGTTTCATAAAGAGAATCACTGTCTAAATCAGGAGTGTTAAACTTATTTTCATTTTTAGCCACATCAAGATCAAGAATGTCCTTAAAATACGCTTGTGGCGCAATGTGTTGATCAAACTAGCCTTACAAAACTGTTAAAGTACACGTAAATAATTGTCTCTGAATTTGATGAACCCTGTCGCTGCATATGTAAACGCCAAGCCGACCGGAGACTGCTCCAAAAGCAGGAAGTGGACTACATTCCCAGGGCATTCTGGGTAAATAAAAAAAGCCCCAAAACAAACACGAGAGACTAGCGCTAGTAGAATAAATGTCTACTAGCGCTAGTAGAAATTCTGTCAAAGACAAATGAGAAATTCTACAATAAAGAAAAGAAAAATGCCACTCCAGATTAGCTTACATTTTATGAAGGAGGAAGGTGTGCTCAGTTTCTTCTTCGGAGGTTTTTGTGTCGTTCTTTTGGTGGTTCTTGGTGCAGCGCCGCCACAGGCGAAGCGGGGGACCAGTTTTTTCAAAGGGTTACTGTACACACAAGTGATTTGTAAATGATTATAAAGTCTTCCATGTTTCATTTATTAAAAGACAAAGACAGTTTTATAGATATTTGGCGCCAATTGTTTTATTTTTTGTTGTTTAAGTTCAGCAACAAGAGCAGGACATTAATGACTCTTCTAAAGAGCAAAACTTTGAACTGGCTGCACCTCTGACCCTCCCGGATGTGGACGGTTCACAGAGGTCAAATGTCCAAACTGGTGAAATGTTAGAAGAGAACAAAGGATCAACACCACATGTCCCAACAGGTTTTTGCTCTGGGATTTTACTTCTAAATTCATGACTTCTTAACCACCCACTGAATAAAAAAAACCCCTCAAATTAAAGGTTGGATTTCAAACAAATTAATCAGTGTAACATCTTGTCCCCGACAACAGGATGAATTTAAGATTTCTCCACATCTACACATGAACATGTCTGCAGGGGTTTTGAATTTCAGCGACATTCCTCGGTCTGATTTACGGCGGCGGCCTCGGCCTCAGTAAACAGCCGCGTCCTGCGACAACAGGTCTCCAATGTTTGGCGTGTTTACAGAGAAAACAAAGCATCCCGTGGGCAGGAAGTGGCGGGCAGGACGTCACCCCGCTGAAGTGCCACATCCAGGCTGGTTAATCCAGTGGAACGGCCCGGTGCCTGAGAGAAGAGCAGGACAACACAATTAGAGCTGTAGGTGATGGAGGACTCCCAGGCGGCCCATCAGAATGACACGGCACTGCCTGATGACTAAACTCATTACCCGGCTCAGCTGACACCTGCAGCCTGCCTAATAAAGCTTCCCGATGATGGACGAGGCGGCACTTAAACTGTTAGTCTGAAATAAAAACTACTCTGGTTTATTTTTTTATTTATTTTGAAATGAAAAATGAGAAATTAATGTTCTGTACAACACAGCAACGTTCTAAGCAGAGCCCAGTGATACTTAAAGAGGAATATTATATCTTTTCCAGACACAAAGTGCCATTTTACAGCGCAATCAAGTAACTGTTACCTTCTGTTGTAATAATGTAAAAACGCTGTATATATAAAATCCATCCATCCATCCATTCATTTTCTTCCGCTTATCCGGGGTCGGGTAAGTGGGTAGCAATTTAAGAAGGGAGGCCCAGACTTTCCTCTCCCCAGCCACTTCTTCCAGCTCTTCCAGGGGAATCCCAAGGCGTTCCCAGGCCAACCAAGAAACATAGTCTCTCCAATGTGTCCTGGGTCTTCCCTGGGGCCTCCTCCCGGTGGGACGTGCACAGAACACCTCACCAGGGAGGCATCCAGGAGGCATCCTGACCAGATGCCCGAGCCACCTCAACTGGCTCCTCGCGATGAGGAGGAGCAGCAGCTTTGCTCTGAGTCCCTCCCGGATGACCGAGCTTTTCACCCTATCTCTAAGGGAGAGCCCAGACACCCTACGGAGGAAACCCATTTCGGCTGCTTGTATCCGTGATCTCGTTCTTTCGGTCATGACCCAAAGCTCATGATTATAGATGAGGGAAGGAACGTAGATCGACCGGTAAATCAAGAGCTTCGCTTTTTAGCTCTGCTCTCTCTTCACCACGACGGATTGATACAGAGCCCGCTTCACGGCAGACACTGCGCCAATCCGCCTGTCGATCTCCTGCTCCCTTCTTCCCCCATTCATGAACAAGATCCCGAGATACTTAAACTCCTCCACTTGGGGCAGGACACCCCCGCCGACCCAGAGAAGGCACTCTACCCTTTTCCGGCTCAAGACCATGGCCTCGGATTTGGAGGCACTGATCCTCATATATAAAATATGACTTAAAAAGAAATTTGACTTCGTAATTTAATGCCTTGAAATTGGGCCTCTGGCTCTTTAAAAGGGCAACGTTTCAGAGAGAAAACTCCGCCTTCAGGAAGTCGTCACAACATCGCTCCTCTGTTAACCCTTTAACAAACTTAGCTGATGTATATTTCCACCAGGTGTTTGCTAATTTCTGCTAACTCGTCTGAAGGGAGTCGCGAGGGAAAGTTGTAATCTCCAGCTCAAAGGAGGAGCTTCGTCCTCGAAGGCGGGGTTTGGTCCACCCAGGCGTTTTTCACAGCTGACTAAAGGATTTCTCAAACATGCATGAAAGAATCAAGGCAACACTTGATGAGGGAATAACATGACGTAAAGCTCAAAAAGTAGATTTTTAAAGCCGCATTTCACTACTTCTAAGGACTCTTGTTTTTAGTCCAACAACGAATCTCAAACCTGAACTCCGACATGGTTTATTCAACCTTGAACTGGGACCTATTAATATCAACTTAACGTTTCCAATAAACCCTTAGTCAATTGGGAAAACAGAATGAAAAGACATAAGTGTTATTTTTAATTTTTAGAATTTAGACCCATATTGAGTTCTACAGCCTTCAGTGCTGGAGTTCTGGATCCAGTTCATTAGCCATGGAGACAGAGAAGAGGCTGTGGACTAGTTTACTGTGGGAAAAACTGAGCACAGAGTGATAAAAACAAAAGCGACAGGAAAGGCTTGATACAAAGCACTGGTATTAGAAAGTAATAAAAGTAACAAAAAAAAACTTTTTATGGAAAGCATCACACCACAGAGACTGGAGTTTGTCCCAGGACAGAGCAGTTTAGTGCCGGGGTGGAGGATGGGAAGGTCCCTCAGCCGTTTGCGCTCCACATCATTCCCGCTGCAGACTGCGTCTTTTCCTGCTCGGACGTTTTTTTTTTTTTTTCTTTGTTGTTGTTGTTGAGCCTATCCTTAACGAAAGAAAGACAAAGCACATCTGGAGTGGCCGCAGCCGTGGGGCCGAACGCGGCGCCGAACCAACACCGCAAACACTCACACAGAACCCCCCTCCCCCCCCACACACACACGCCTACACACACCTCCTCCCTGTAGCACACAAAAATGCTCCTGGGTGGTGACATGAAAAAGTTTTCTTTTTTTTTTTTGTTTTACCCACTTCTAATTTATGCAAGCAGGAGGACGGAAGTACTGGAACGGATCTTCTCCTACTTTGAGAAACGGCTTTATTTTTGACTCAACAACGCAGGAACTTCTTAAATAATCCCTCTCACTTAAATGGAGCTCCTTAAATGAGTCCTGAGAAAAGAACGTGGCATTCCTCCCTCAATGAGAGAAGGCGGGTCCTTACGCATGTTAATTGTTCTCAGCCTCTCTGACCCAGCCCTGTGAAAGCTGGACCCGGTCCAGCCGGCCTGTTTCTGATTAGCACTCACGTGACGACGGGATGCTGGAAAAATAACGGCCTTCAGTTTTAGGGATTTAAAGTTGTCGTCATTAAAAAGGCAGTGTTATGTGTTTTCCAGGCACATTGTGCTATAAAATTGCACAATCAAGAATCTATGTCAACTTCAGGTGTTCTAAAAATTTTACATATATCGAATACGACTTAAAAGAAATTTTACTTTGTAATTTAAGGCCTTGAAATTGGGCTCCTGTCTCTTTAAAAACTACTGCTCTTTCTGAATCTCCGCCCTCAGGAAGTCGTCACAACATCACTCCTCTATTAACCTTTTAACAACGTTTTTACCAGCGCTGCACTGAGATGTAGCTCCTATAACGAGGTCAGCAGATATACAGTTCCACCATGTGTTTGCTAATTGCTGCTGACTGGTCTGAAGGAGCTGAGTGAGCGCACGGAAGATCAGAAGCTTGGAAACTGCAACGCCAAGGAGGAGCTATCTCGTCAAAGGCGGAGTTAGCACCACCCGGGTGTTTTGCACAGCTGAAAGGTTGCCATGGGATTTCTAAAGGATTTCTCAAACATATGAAAGAATCAAGGCAACACTCTAGGTATGCTTTTGATGAGAGAATATTATAACATGATGTAAAGCTCAAAATTGTTGCTTTTACTTTATACTGCTCCTTTAATAGCTACCAGAAACATCTCTCCCTCTGGCTGCTGATATTTGAAGATTTTAAATGTTTTTTTGTTTTTTTCATTGTTTGTTTTTCTTACCTTCGTGAAAGTTTATGTATTATTGAACAATTCCAGGTGTCTCTTCGGAGGGATTTACAATAAAAAGAAAATAAATTCCAAAACAAAATGACAGCTACGTTTACAGTATTGAGTCGTGCCTTTACCTTCACTCAGTCCTGAATATTTTTGGTTATTTTTTTTTAACCGCATTTACCTCAAGCAGTTTCCTTTTTATCACCTCATAATCACTCATTTAGATAAGAGGAAAAATTCAATAAAAACTGCTGAGAGCACGAGTCAGCGTTTTATCGACTGAAAGGCTCTGAATGTCTGAGAGCTTCATATGCTTCTGTTCAGTTACAGATATTGGAAAATAACATCCTCATGTAAAATGTAAAACTTTTGCAAAAAGTTTGATCTGCAGTCTGAATTCAGCTGTATTCTTTGTCTTTTGTTTGGTAATTAGAATGCTAAGCTAATGTTTTTAACTCTTACAAAACTTTCATTTGTCAACCATCCAACACATCCAGCATAACTCTGGCTGGACGCTTAAGCACTCCTCTTGTTAGAAATTGTCCACAAAATTTCATTTTCTTCTTATTTTCATCAAATGACAGCTAGCTA
Source organism: Girardinus metallicus (assembly GCA_903067095.1). NCBI lineage: Eukaryota > Metazoa > Chordata > Actinopteri > Cyprinodontiformes > Poeciliidae > Girardinus > Girardinus metallicus. The sequence continues at coordinate 23,246 of CAEGAE010042046.1, forward strand.
GCTAGCATATATATCTATCTAGCTCAAGATTAGCTAGCTCGGTAGCTAGCTAAATTTAAAACACTTGGCTAAATTTAAAACTATATTTTTTCTACATACACACAAAAGTTTCCCTGTTCACACCCAGGTTATGACAGGCATATTAAAAACTAAGGATACACTGAAGAACATGAAATCTCCAAAGAGAAATGCGTGCTCATTGTTTTTCCATCTTCTTCATAAACTTAATGCCCCACAGCTTCAAACACCCTGAAAACTCAGACAGAAAACACTTTATTAAAAACCGGGAGGATCTGTGTGCATGAATGGCTCAAACATAATAAAGCATCTGAGAAAAAGGAAGCGTGAGACGATGTGTGCATTTTGGTCTGGATCACTCTGAGATGTTTAACAGTCGGCTCAAAACAGCAAATATTTCTACCCACCCGAATGGTGAAAAATCAGCATCACCACTCAAAAAGAAATGAAAATCAACGTCTACAATTCGGTATTAGTAAAAGCAAGTAGTTCAGTTGGTGCTGTGTTAATGACAAATGAACATTTTAATACTTTTATTTTAGTTACTTATTTTCCTGTGGGTGCTGGAGGGTGAAGAGGAAAAAACCCCATCTAAAACAAAAACAGATACATTTAAACAAGGAAACAGTTAACACTTTAAATATTAAAAAATCTAAGCTGTCTAATTCTGAGTGAGAGTGAACGCAGTCACACACTTTCTGTTTGTACGACATGCTTTGACCTGCTATATTACCCCTCCGGGGGCCTCGCCACCCTTTATCTGTCAGCAGCAAATTCCCATAAGAAACCTGCCAGGTACCAACAGGATCGCTCTGCAACCTGCACCCCGACACCCCCCCCCCCACACACACACACACACAGGCACTTACAGCTCCATCCTGCCAGCAGGCTGTGGGGGAAGGGTTTGAAGCTGTGCCTACAAAAGCATTTATACGGCCTGAAGCGTCATATTTAGTCAAGTTACAACCACAAACTTCAGCTGGGATTTTCTGTCATAGACAAACACTAAGTACTTTATAATTATTGAGACAAAGATCAGAAAATAATGTATTTTTATTCGGTTTTTTTATTTACTTTTTTTATGAAATGTTGATAAATATGATTTTTTTTTTTTTTTTCCAATTCTCTTTGCCAAACAGCTCACTCTTAGTCAGACTGGATGGAGAACATCTATCACCAGCACTTTTCCATTGAATTAAAACTTCATTATTATTCAATCAAAAGCATTTCATTGTTTCCTACAGCCTTTAAACTCCACACAGAGCTGTTAATGTGTGTTTCTCTCCTAAATGAAGCAACTAAACAAGCTACTGAGGCCGTTAACTCTTACTTTTCTCTGCTTCTGTTCTGTGTATCTCCTCTGCGTTCTCAAAGCAGCAACATTCAGCGGCAGATCTGCGAGGAATGACAGAAACAGATCGGCAGGTGATTCGTGGACACCAGAGGAACGTGGAATGACCAGAACTACAACTACAGTTATAGCACAAATCCATAAAACATCAACAATGACAGATTAACTAGATAATAACAAAAACACTAAGCCCACGCCAAAATCCCACAAGACCCTAATACATTTCTTTGAAAAGCAATGTACACCAAAGCAGGGTCTAAAGCATTTTACTGCATGTCTTTATTGACAGAGCAGGTTTTAATTTTATGTTTATGTTTATCATTAAATCAAATATCAGACATATTGTACAACTAAGATATGACTAATTTATTTAAATAAATTTACTCAGTTACAGTAAAATGCTGCTATCGAAATTGTTTCGACACCATGAAATAAACTTAAAGCACTAAATCTTAAGCACACCAAAATCATAAAAGGTCCAAATCTTTAAAAAAATATATATTAGAATATGACACTCTTCCAATAGCATTTGGTTTAAAATCTGCTAAGAATAACTAAATAAAAAATCAAACTGGTGAAAAATAAAATATAATCTATTTAAAATGTTTTCTTGTTTACTTGACTTGCTAAGTATTTTATTTGGAGTCAAACAACATTTTAACGAAAGCAGTAACTGTTGTTGTATTTATTAAAAGGAACATTTACATCTCGCAGTAGATTTTCTGTTAATTTATCAAAACAAATTAAATTTATTTATCTAGCACATTTAAGAAAAGCTGCAGTTGGCCAAAGTGCCACACACAAAAACAACAAATAATATCAAATCCAACATAAATGAAAATATGTGTAAGACAGAAATAGAAACATAAAAATCCCAACAAATGAATCTCTTACACCGTATTAAAAGCCAGTGAGTATAAATGTGTTATAAGGAGTGACTTAAAAAGCCTGTCTGATGTGAAGGAGCAGCTGGTTCCGCAGTTTAGAAGAAATCAGGACTTATTGTGAAAATTAGATATGAACTTATTCACATTTATACACTCAAATATAATCATCTCGTGAAAACCAGAACTTTCTGAACCTGATGAGTGATCTTGTTGCTCATAAACATGAGTTTTGTATCAGGACAGCTTGGCCTGGCAACAAAATATCAATAGTTTCCCATTGGCAGAGTCTACCTCCTTCAGTGGAGGGTTCAGCCAATCAGAGGCCGGCTCAAGGAAACTCAGTTTGTTGTCTGTGGCAGCCGCGCCGCTCTACCTCTGCTCACTGTCAGTCCTCAGACCGTTTCTGTAAGAACGACAGGATAACACCCACCGGTCCACCGAAACCGGCCCACTGCTCCACACACCCCACTGTCCTGTTACCCCCCTCCACATCACTGTTTCTTTTTGGGCATCCTGATATCATTTAGACCGGCGAGGTTATCTCCGAGGGTTCAAATGAGTTAAACATGAGATAATCTGAGAGTTTGTGGAGAACTGAGTCCTCCGCCTGCAGCAGATGTTGGTGGGGGGAAGGAGTGATATTTGAGCCACGGCACAGATGTGGGAACACGGCTCGAGACAAGTGTGGGTGGTGCCGAGTGTTTTCAAAGCGGCCGGGCCAGAGAACAAACCGCGCTTGTTTGAGCAACCCTTCCCCGGCCACATGTAAGCACACGGCAACAAACACGCAACGGAGGTACACAGGGGGGAACCTGCTCACTGGGTGTTTATCCCTCTACGTCTTCATAGAAACGCCGCGATGCCAAGGGCTGCTGAGTGACAGAAATGGAGACATGTTTAGAGGATAATCTCAGCTGGGCCATCTGGTCAAGATTTTCCCTGGATTTTCCCCAGGATCAGAGCAAAAACATAGTCTTCTTGTAAGGACGTCGTCTGATTTACATCTCTGAAGCGAATGCGTCTTGGTGGCGTTGGTTGGAGGAGGCAGTAGCTTGTACGCCAAACCCCAAGCCAGCGGTGAACCATATAATCTATACTTATGCTATCACCGGTCACTTCCAGTTGAGTCAGCCCATCTGGAAGCAACGGCAATCCCATTGCTCTCCCAGTTTAATCGCCGCTGACATGGGAAATTTAATCCAGAAATCTTGGTGATTAGGAAAGTGGTTGTAATAGGATTAAACGCGGTTGACACTGTTGTGACATTGCTTCTATAGACCCTACTGTAGAGAACGTTATCACTGATGGAGGGACGAAATGTTTCTCAACAGCTGCGTTTCCACCGTATTTGACACTTTAAAAATAAATTTGTTCAGTGGAAACACGGCAATATTGAAGAATCTCTCGGTTGTCGATAAAAAGTTTTGCCACTTGGATGAGGTGGAAGTTTTTTTACCCGTATGGTTCATCTCACAAAACTTCAAAGGAAATTCTCGAGTCACATGATCGACAGCCAAGATGGCAACCGGATGTTGGAGAGAAGGTGTTGTTGTAGTTGTTGGAGGATGATGGCACGGCATGTTTTTCAACAACTTAACACGTGAGCAAACTTATTTACGTGTGACTTCAATTGTGTTTCTTAATCAATAGAAAAGTGCAGATTGTGAAACTGCTTTTTTTTTGTTTTTACATTAGCAGAATAATGTCAAGGTTTTGTGTACATTTGTAATGGAAATGTAGCTAATGTCTGCTTTTTTTTCATAAAGTGATTGGCCACAAATCTATTTTTTATGCTGCAACAGAAATCTCATAAGATAAGGTAAGGTCTTTCTCGTTAAAAGAGAATATTACCCCAAACTTGTGCTATATGACCTTGATTTGCTACATTTTGAAGTGTGAGCTTCTTGTGAATTTACCATTTCAACAGATTTGAATTTTATGACGGCCAATACATGGAATATTTTCCTTTCTTGTTTGTGTTTGATGGACTGAGAGCAGATGAGTGCGATGAACAGGTAGATAAATAAAACCAAATCATCTAAAGCTGCTTTGAAAATTACCATAATATGTTTAATCCCTTCTATTGTTATGCTGTATTTTATCACTTGAATAAATGTAAGAAATTTAAAAGTGTAAGTGTGTTTATAAGTGTAAGTAATACATCCATACATTGTAAATCTAGTGAAGTCCTTCCCCTTTGTATTCACCATATAGCTCGGTCAGGTTGAATGTGAAGTGATTTTTAAGTCTGGCAACAGATTCTCAATTGGACTGGACAAATATTTAAGGCTGCATGATGTTTTCAGTCTTTGTACTCAGTTATGGCTCAAACTGTAAGACTACACATCGCAGAGTTCAATAATTCACAGCTCACGATTCCTGTCCTTGTGATGTGTACAACCTGCCGTAGCCTTGAAGCTACAAAGAAGAAGAAAAGCCTGGAAGAGAGGAGGCGCTCGCCGGAGAAGACAATGCCCAACAAAAACAAACACTTCCTTTCCATTCTGCGTAGAGAAACGTCAACTTGAACTTCCTTGTCTCCTTACAGTTTAACTGCAGTCATTTTGTGTTTAAAAACATATCTATGTATGCTAATGTGAGAGACGATGAGTGAACTAGAAATTAAATATGCAAGGAGAAATGCTTGGGGAAAAAAATATTTATTTTCATGTGGCCTTGAAAATGTCAGAAGTTCATAAACTGTAATATTTAATTTTCTGCTCGTCTTGTTTTACTGAGAAGTCTACTTCGAGCAAACGGCATTTAAAGGGCCGGTATCATGTACAGTTCAGGCACATGGTGCCATTTTATTGACGTTACCTTCAGATGTAATAAAAATGCTGAATATATGTCAAAAATAACTTAAAAGAAATTTGTTGCTTTAAAATTGGACTTCTGTCTCTTTAAGAAGCACCTACTCTTTCCAACACCTTCAGTGTGTCATCACAACAATGCTTCTTTTTACACCGTTAATAATTGTTTTGTATATATTTTATATTGCTTGTTACAGTAACCTAGGTTACTTATACTTTTTTGAGTAGCATTCCCGAGTGTGAGAGGTTTAAGTACAGATCACAAAAACTGTTGAGCACAAATTATAGATCTAACAATGTAAAAATTTTGTTCACCATACATATTTTTAAAGGCATTCTTTGACTCGTAGCCTGACTGTGTGAACAAATAGAATCATAACAAATGGATGCAATTATTAAATAACATTTAAGTGCCATTTTGAGAAAATGGATCGTATTTCTAACTGGACGACACCTTCTTCAGTAGTTTTTTATAAAACAGGCAGCTAAAAATAGATTTTAACAAATGGGTCACAGTTCTATTTTAGTCTACATTCTTTTTTTTTCCCTCTTTCTTGACAACCTGCCATGTGGCCATTGAGCATACAGCTAGATTACGGGCTGCATGATTGCTGCCACAGAAAGGCTTTACTTCTGAGCTAAAGGCTGGAATTAAGATTACATGCAGGCCTATTGGCCAGCGGGATCTGTTTCCACTGGCTTGTCAACACAATAGTGTGTTTATCACTGGGAGGAATGCAGGATGGAAACAGCTGAATTAAGCTAATTGTGGTCGGTGAGCATTTTGGTTAAGGACATATTAGAAATCTAGTGAGAAGGTTTGTCCGTGTGTTTCGAGTAAATATGTTTCATGGTCTTTACCGAAAGGCAAAAGAGAAATCCTACAACCGCTAAAATCTGACACACTTTTGTTAACATTTCGTGAAGAAGGAAGTTGCGCTCTGTGTCTTCTTCGGAGGTTTTCGTGTTGTTTCCTTCAGTAGCTTTGGCGCAGCGCCACCGCAGGCGACGGGGGAAACAGGTTTTTCAAAGGGTTTTGATCGTTTGAAACAGTGTGGTATGAAAGCGAACCACAGCAGCTGAAAATGTACCAAATGTTGCAGTTCCTAAAAAATATTCATCCTCATTAACTTTCTTAATACACATGGGAATTATCTCATCTAAACGGTTACATACATTTTAAATCCATCTGACTACTTTAGTCAATCATTGCAAACTTACAAAACATAAAATCACACAAACCCACCCACATTTACGCTCATTGTTCAGTAAGGTAGGGGATCTGTGATGCTGTGGGCTCCACTCATATTCCCAATCCAATCCAGCTGTATTTACAAAGCATTTTACTTTATCACAAAAATTAAAGTGCTGTACACGATGCATAAAAGCAATGCCATTGCACACACAGAGTAAAAAAATACAAAATACTTTAACCAGACATACAACAAAAACTATAATAAAACACCCCTATAGCCCTGAAAACCTTCTTATTTAAAATACCAGGACTTTTAAATGGAAATCTGAACTGGACGTCCATTGGATGATCTAAATCTCCACACAGAAACACACAAAGACATAGAATCTGCATACTTTCATCCCAAATTAGCATTTTCAGTTTAATTTCCATTCTCATGCTTATAAAAATTCCAGTGAAATCTTGATTTTTGAAACATTTATATAATATTATTGCAGCATACTGTACAAAATTGGTACAAAATTTGTGAATCAACCATTTTTTCATAGCCAGATATACGGTAAATATGTCCTTACTGGTCTTGAAAATAAGATGATCCATTTTCGACGATTAAATGAAAAGACATAGCAGCTAAAAAAAATCATGCTATTGTTTTTTTTTTTTGTTTGTTGTTTGTTTTTTTACTCCATGTTAGTACCCCTGATTTGCAGCCTTAATAAAATTAAAATACAGAAACCTGTCGGTCTGGCAGGTTGATTTGTGTTAACACTCTCATATTTGAGCGAACAGAACTTAGCGACATGAGTGGCAGATGTTTATTGACTGATGTTGCAAACACACTTCTGTTTTTCACGGTTTCCTCTCAGTAGCTGACTGCTTTTTGCACCTCTTAGTGTTTACATCTTCGTTGATGAATCGCCCTCGCAGACGACGCTTCGCTCCATGCGTCTATGGCGTTTTTGAGAAATGTCTTTCATAAGAATACTCTATAGAGGTCAATGGCTCATGTTCCGCATGGATTTGACTGCAACAGGAGGAAATAATAAGAAAGACAAAACATGGGGTGCTGTGGTGGTGCGGGGTCGGGGCACGGCCCATGTATTGAGGCCTTAGTCCTCGTGCCGGTAGTCGCAGGTTCGATTCCCGGCCTGGTGACATTTGCTGCATGTCTTCACCCTCTCTCATAACCCTGTTTCCTGTCAAACTACTTTCAAATAAAGGCCACTAGAGCCAACAAAACCTTTAAAAATTAAGACAAAACATGTTTCCTTGATTCAAGTAAAAATAATATAACATGCTGTTCATAAAAATATTGGATATTTTATAACACATAGAATAAACATTTTGCCATGTTTGAGTCCCAATTCAGTTGAATTAAATTTGGTTTATTTGTACAGGAATAATTCACAATGAATGTCTTCTTGAGGAAACTTACAAATAAGTAATTTCAGTTCAACCACACAAACATTCCAATTGATTGTAGCTACCAAACAGTAAATTTAGTTCAAGTCATCATTCAAATGCATTTAAAGTTCTCAGGAAATCCAGTGGATCCCATGTAGTCATTGACTTGTAGCTCTTGTCCAACTTGTAGCCACAGCTGACAATCGCTTTGCGTTGTGTCGTTGACTTTACAGGAATTCCTCATACCAAGCAAGGGTGTAGCGACAGTGGACAGGAAAAACAACCTGCCAGCCAACAATTTTCTATTCCACACATTTATACCTACAACATGGGCAATTTGGAGAGGAAGTACCCGTATAAGAGCCATAGAAGCACAGAGAAAACATGCTAACTCAGTGCAGAAAGCCTCATGTGCTGTAAGGCAACAACGCCAGCAACTGGACCACTGTCACAACCAAGAATATATACGTTTAAAAGTCATAAAACCATGATAAAATCCAACTTTTTATCTATTCAGGAATACATTCCATCTTCATAAATGTATTGTTTTTACATTTGTGAAGGTTATGTTTACGTTTCTTGCAGATGATGTCTAAGGGTTGAGACTTGGTGATTCCAAGTTTTCCTTGATTCAGCGTTTTCTATCTGCAGTTGAAGTTATTTGAAAAGTTTTAATTGTTGCTCATACAGTAGCTGTTCCTTGTGGTCGTTTCCTGACGTCTAATGGTCAACCCTCATCCAAGATATTCGAGAGGAACGCTGACCTGTCTCCTCTGCGTTATGTCTCATAAGACGGCCATGGGTTTAAAATAAACTGTCAGCCTTAGAAAATAAAACGTTTCAGTAGCTGAAGGAGCAGCACCTCTGATCAGGTTCTTAAAAAATGTCATTTCAGGTTGATTTTGCCCCACCGCATTAAATTTGTTTTAAGGCTTTTTGCATATCTTTACCAGCTGGGCCATTAAGCGTGTAGGTAGCATGAGAGTTATGATCAGTCAGAAAGCTCGTTCAGATGCGTGGGTGAGCATTTCATTCATAAAAACCGCCTCTGTGTGTTTGTTTTTCTTTCTAACCCATAACAGTAATTGATCCATGCCTGGCAGCGCTGCTACTGGCAGACAGCCACAGAGGATTTCACTCACCTTTGACCTGCGGCCACAGCTGAACTTATTCCGCTGCTGCATGGATACGTAGGGAAAATGCAGTGGATGTTGGACCACATGTTTTTTTTTTTGTTTTGTTTTGTTTTCTCAAACGTTTCGCGATCCGGCTGGAGACCTGAGTGGACCTGTGTGAATGTTTGGAATGTTTTAATTAGACCTTTATTATCACATTAAGTAGTTGTAGCATTTTGGAAACGGAAATGTGTACCATCCCCACGACAGGGATTATAAAGTTTGGGGTATGAATGATATGCGTGTCCATTATGTCTTATGCCATTGGATCTCTTGGAGTGAGTCAAAGATAAGTGGGATAATGTGAGTGACTCATTAGAGGGACGGGTTGGGTGGAGCTGCCTTGGTGAAAGAAAGGATCATGGAGGAAGTCTTGAGGCACAGAGAACGAATGGAAATGAGAAGAGCTGATAATCTGAAACCTTTCAGTAAAAACCGTTGAGCTCCTGGCAGCACTTCTCGTTTAAAGGTAGACGTGAACGGGTTTCTACGATTATTAGACAGTTGAGGAATAAATATATGTAGATGTGTGTTTCATGCTGTAAGAAATCTAACGATCTCACTGTAACGGTACGGCAAAGCTGTCCAGGTGGTATCAGCTATTAAACTCTACTATCAAAGTTAAAATAAAACATGTCATAATAATAATAATGATAATAATAATAGTAATAATAATAATAATGCAACAAATTAATACTAAAAGATAAAATAAAAAAAGATTCTCCATAATTCCAAAACCTTTCAGCTTTTGACCAATAAGGCTCCAACTGTTGATGGAGTATAACTTCATTACCTTTAAGTTAAGTTTTCAGGCGTTTTTTGTGAATTTTTTGATCAGAAGTATACTCCTCATAACTCTCAGTTCAACCTACACAACATTTAATCATGTCACATTAGCGATTTCTCAGTCATTCTAAGAGTTTCCAAAGATTTTGCACATCTATCAATTGTTTCTGCACATTTCTTTGCTGTTTTTCGACATTCTCGTTTGCTTATGTCATATTTGTAAAAATTAGCTATTCTTATGAATACTAAACAGTATTCATAAGAATACTGTTCAGTTCATTTTAAACCCATGACCGTCTTACGAATACTGTTGATGGCTTTGATGCAGACTCTTGGCCCAGACTGTCTCCCTAGTTGACTAAATGTTTTCAGTTTTTATTGTATATATATATATATATATATATATATATATATATATATATATATATA
>CAEGAE010042055.1:0-16107 GCA_903067095.1 Girardinus metallicus
ACTCTGTTTAAGCTGGGGCGAGAAAGACGCGCCTGGTTTCTAACGACCCAATTCAGGTGTCCCACCCTTCTTCCCCCTGTGAATTAGCCGGACTGAGCAGCCTACAGCCAACTAGTTTCACAAGGCACACCTGTTAACGGCCGCTCCTTCTCTTTACTACAACGTGCACTTGTTACTGAACCAGGTTTGTTTTAGTGACTCGGGCGAGTCCCAAGGGTGTTGTTTATAATTTTGGGCTAAACGCAACCTATAAAACATTCCACCTTTTACTCCCCAGAATCGACATCATAGCTGTTTTACAACCATCAAAGATCTTTAAGGTGACTCATTAATTGAATGTCCACAACATCTTCTAGATTTTTTTTTATGCTAAATATTTTATTAGTAAAGCAATTTTGCAAGGGTCAGTACAGCTTAATTCAGTAGCAGAAATAATTAAATAAGTAAAATCAATCATCTGGCCTATCTGACCCCAACGCTGACACTGAGAACTAAAAAGGGGAACCTTTGAGAGAGACGGACGGAGTTTGGCACTTCGAACCCCAGAACTGGCCTGATGATGAAGAAGGTGTTGCAGCAGGAAGAGGCTTACAGCGCTGATCAATGAGGGCAGGCGTCCCTGCAGGTCTGATGAGCTTTCGTCTCTGCATGGATGGTGAGGTCACACGGGTCTTTGGTGCTGGCAGGAAGAGTACTGGTCAATCCTAGCAAGCATGTATGATTTACAGCAGGCTAACTCAAACTGTAGTACTTGGACCATTTGTGGTGCAAGGGCACCATCTAGTGGGCAGAAAAAACGACATCAATAAAAAACACAAAATGGCAACTTTGATTCAAAATGGCGGACTTCCTGAGGGGTTTGGACCATGGCTCCAAGAGACATTTTTGTAGTTCCTGACCCGATACATATGTGTACCAAGTTTCATAATTCTGGGATGAAGCATGGGTCATATGACCATATAACATATGGTCATATGACCAAAGTAGAACTGTTTGGTATAAACACAACTCGTCGTGTTCGGAGGAGAGTGAATGCTGAGTTGCATCCAAAGAACACCATACTAACTGTGAAGCATGGGGGTGGCAGCATCATGCTTTGGGGCTGTTTCTCTGTAAAGGGACCAGGACGACTGGTCTGTGTACATGAAAGAATGAATGGGGCCATGTATTGTGAGATTTTGAGTGCAAACCTCCTTCCATCAGCAAGGGCATTGAAGATGAAATGTGGCTTTGTCTTTCAGCATTACAATGATCCCAAGCACATTGCCAGGGCAACAAAGGCGTGGCTTCGTAAGAAGCATTTCATGGTCCTGGAGTGGCCTAGCCAGTCCCCAGATCTCAACCCATGGAAAACCTTTGGAGGAAGTTGAAAGTCTGTGTTGCCCACCGCCAGCCCCAGAACATCACTGCTTTAAAGGAGATCTGCTTGGAGGAATGGGCCAACATTCCAGCAACGGCATGTGCCAACCTTATGAAGACTTACAGAAACCGTTTGACCTCTGTCATTGCCAACAAAGGATATATTACAAAGTATTGAGATGAACTTTTGTTATTGACCAAATACTTATTTTCCACCCTTATTTGCAAATAAATTCTTTAAAGATCTGACAATGTGATTTTCTGAATTTTTTTTTCTCATTTTGTCTCATAGTTGAGGTCTACCTATGATATCAATTACAGGCCTCCCTCATCTTTTTAAGTGAGAGAACTTGCACAATTGGTGGTTGACTAAATACGTTTTCCCCCCACTGTATTTATGTGATAACATATTTTACACAGAATATAGATTGTATATTGTGATATATTTAATATTTCTATGTATTTATTTTAAAAATGAATTTGTTTGCAGCTGACAGTGGGTTGGGCTGTGCCCTGTCTGATGAGTCATCTCTGCATTTCGACTGTGCACAGCTGAATTGATTTTGTGAAGATGACCAACTGAAGTTAATTTTAATTTGCTCTATAAAGTGTTCATGTTACCAACATTGATATATGTGGCTGTGTGAAACAATCCAACATTGGAGCCCCTGTGAACCCACTACTAAACCTGAACAACCGTTACAGGACAGGCCTCTAGTCTCTACATGTTACAGTGTAACAAATTCATCAAAGCTTTTATGGCAACAAAAATGCTGTTGGTGGTCACACCTTAATGATCTGTGTGCTTGTGAAGGCCTCAGCACCTCAGTGCTCATCTGTCAGTATTCACCATCACTGTCAAATCACAGCAGTAATGTTGTAGTGTTTCTATTCTGAAGGTCACTTACCACTTTAAAGTGACAGGACAAAGCAAGGGGCTTGTGTGTCATTTCGGCCAATATGGGTTTGACATGTGCTTCCCCTGATGCTCAATCACTGTGATTTTCTGTTTCCCACTCAGGTTTTGTAATTCTGCTGCCCAGCTTTGCAGAGACAGGTGGGAAGTGATGAATGTGGTGTAGACTCAGGCAGGTGGAAAATGATGAATAGCAACAATTATGTCTGACCATCAGTAGAGGCTGAACAAAGCAGCAACACAATGAAAATGATTACTTGAAGAATTCTTTAAAATTGGTGACACTATATTTTTGTTCACATTAGTTGCTAATTAATTTGTCTTATCTGTTTAAACAATCAGTAGCTTCTGTTTACAAGTTGATTGTGTTTGTTTGAAAATTTAAGTCAAGTTTACTGTGTGGAATTTTACCATGTTTCATTGTTGCGTTCTGTTAGTGGGAACTTTTGTTAGAAACATCACAGAGTACAGATAAAACAAAAGAATACAAGCTTCCATTCTAAGGCAGAAATGTAATTTGTGCATCTGTACAGCTGAGTCAAAGAAATATGTTTTCCATCCAACTATTAACTGTCTAGTCCCTCTTATCCTCCTCTGATACTTATGCAGTATCAGAGGAGGTTGATGCCTATATCCAGTGGGCATTGGACAAGAAGCGGAATATACATATTTTTAATTGCACAAATACGGCTGTTTCACTTTAGGTGGCTCTGACATTGTGACATTTGAAAATGTCACAATGTCGAGTTCAAACTTGCAGACAAATATTCTCTAGATCGCCAGTGAAACGCTATTTAAACTCTGGGGAAAAAGATTTAAGGTAAAGCTTTGGTCTTATAAGCTTACCTTTAGGTTTGAGTTACATCATTGAGAAACTAGTGTTGAAATACAACATTTTTTTTAAGGAATATGACAAAATTCTAGTTTCACTATCTGTTACCAATTTAAAATAATGTTTGTAGAAATGCCCAGCATACCTGGCAAAACAAGACACATGAGGGAAGAAGGTTCAGTAGGGAAGACAAATTGTCCAAAAATGATGCTGCAAATGGCCATGTTGGTGCTTCCCATGCTCAAATTTATGTTTTATCTGTACTTGTATGGTACTTTGCTGTCATACTACAGAAAACATCAGGCAGTACAGGGTTTCCCCCAGAAAACTGGCTAAGCCCGGTGGTCGGGGCGCCGAGGTGGTCCACTGGTAGGCCATCGTGTGTTTGTATTCAAAGATGTTGAGTAGACAGCAAATATAATTACCCAGTAATATTTTTACAAGTTACGAGAAAACATCGCTAGTGAAAGGCTATTTAAACTCACAACTAGCCTTCAAAACAACAAATTAAAAAATACAGTTAAAATGAATATCAATTATTTTCACTTCTGTTTAATTCAAATTAAGTCAGCGACTCCATAAGGCACCCAGGGCTTCAGGGGCTCCATAAATGCTAATGTTTTAACACAGACCACAGATACATAAATGTAACATTTGTTTATTGAGATTATCAATGCTGCTAAATTTGATTTAATGGTTTCAATATATATAAATTAAAAGATTTTACATTTTTAAAAATTTATATGTAGATTTTAAGGAGCTGGCAAGTTTTAAAAGTTCAAAGAACAATATTCATAGTTAAATTGTTTTGTTACCATGGCAACAATCTGATGCAATGAGTTTAATGTTTGAGTTTGAGTGCTGTTTGTTCACAAATACAAATTAGTAAACTGCGGTTATAACGCATTGCTTTTTAGATTGGACATTTAAACTACTCCCCCTCTCCCAGATTTCACTAAATGTAACACAGAAGCTGTTAGAGGTGCTGATGTTTTTAGCAGCAAGAGGAGCCCCTAAGTCAAATTCTGCTCAAGGCCTCATAGAGCCTTAGACCGGCCCTGCATGATGAGTTAAATTTGCTGCACTGCATACAGAGATGCGCAAAAAACTGAAAATTTAATTCAATGCTGCTAATGTGGCTTTAGTAGTTCTTCCATTTTGTATCTGTTGAGTTTTTAACAAGGGGAAACAGAAACTATTTTGGTTGGTCGAGTTTATGGGAGGAGATTTTCTGATCTCCGCTCGGCCGCGCAGATTAACTCTGGCTGTCTAAGTGGACAAAGCATTTGATATGATTTGATGCATCGTGTAACAGAAAAAATAAAACAACAACAACAACAACAACAAAAAAATAATAATATAAAACCAGTGTGATGCGAGGCGAGAGCGAGGCTCCACACCGGGCTCAACCTGCTTGATGAGGTTAGCGCTGGTTCGTTCACCACTAACACACCGACCAACCGGGAACACATACATAAACTTTACAGTGTAGACAAGGCCAAGCGCTGGGCTGGTCTTGTCTACACTGTTGAAATGTAAACACCTCACATAAATCTTTGTTCAAAAATACAAATCATTCTCACCACTCGCTCAAACAAGTTATTCCTGCAATTCACGTAGAGCTGCGCAACCAGAGCTAACGCAGTATGTTTAGACTCTTACCTTGATCAAAAATTCTGGAAACAATCATCATTTCTCACAGGGGGTTGATGTAAATATCCATACAGGTCAGCCTGTGTCCAGTTTGAGTGAAAGGAGGCGCGGGTAACCTGGTTGTATTTCTCTTTTGTTATAATTACACAAAATGTCTTTTTTTTTGGTTATTTGTATTGTTTCTTACCTGACTGGAACACCTCTGTCATTGTTTTAACAGTGTTACTTTAAGATCGGAAGCATCTCCTTTTTATTTCTTCTTCTGTGGTATTGTCTTTAAAATGTTTGCGCCCCTTAGACCCACCCCTTTTGTCATGCTGTCCTGTGGGAGAGTTGTGTGCTGTTTATTTTTCATTTAAATACATCCAGTTCATTTATAGATTTATTAAGTTAATTTTTGTTATGTACTTTTGTTTTGTGTAGGACATGGAGCGGACAGCTATAACACGGTTGTTTTCTGTATGTTGTTGTCCTCAGAATAAATCGAGAACCCACCCTTTTAAAGACAAACTGCGTGACAGCCTGATCAATCAATAAAACCAGCACAACGCAGAAGGGATCCGGTTACACTTGGTGCCGTTTGACCTGCTGTAATGTCGAATCTCCGATATTGAAGATGCTGCTATGCTGCGCCTTTCCCGCCTTTGCGGTCTGTCTCCGCCTGATTCACTGCACCGAGCGCCTTTTCCCTGCGCTTTGGCTGGCAGGCGTTGGTTTGCTGTATCCTGGCAACAAAGTAACTGTTTCTGTTAGTCTGTTTGTGCACCTTGTTTTATACAAGGGAAGAAGGGAACTAAGTGAAAAACAACATATTTTTAATTTTGTAAAAGTTTTTTTTATTGTTTTGGTAAAATAAAAATAATTTTAAAATAGTACATAATTGTACAAATAATAAAAAAAATGAAGACAAGAAACCAGTCTATTACCCTTTGCCTATAGATAAGTCTGGCTGTTTTTTTTTTTTTTTGGTGACTGATGTATGCGAGTTCTTCTGTGACTAATCTGTTTTTAGACTGTTTGGGAATCTGCACTCTCACTTTATTTTTGACATCCATTTTTTTGATGCATTTTTGTTTTTAATGATGTTTATCTGTTACTGTTTGATGAAACGTCTGACACTAAGGTACCTTTTAAGGGTGATGAAGTGGACCGGAAGGTCACTTTTAGTTTGGGGAGGGGCCAACATTACATGTCATTTGGAAGGGGTAGGCCTATGCCTTCTAGTGTATATGAATGTTCTGTTGATCATTCTGAGATGAACCCCCCACCTGTCCCTGCTGCTGCTTCTACACCCATTGGCAAAGCTAGGTCTGACCTTAGGCAACTAGTTTCTACTGAGGCTCTCAGTCGGGTGTTTGCTGATTTGGCTAAGCAGATCGGGGATGCCATTACGACAAACCTCAGTGGGCTAAACCCACAAAGCCATCCACAGTCTCAGGTTGCTAACAGACAACCTAATGACCTGACCAATCCGTCACAAATGAGGTTTGTTATTCAGTCTGATATTAGGGCACCACCATATTTCGAAAGTGACCACACTGACACTTTCTCCATCCAGGAATGGGAAGGTTTGATGAGATGTTATCTGTCAAGAATACGATCTGTGAACCCTGTAGAAATGTGAGATCATCACAGCCAGACTTATTGGGAAAGAGATATGGTTCAAGTTAGTTTATACTGTGTTTGATATTTTGGAATGCAGTTAACCAATAAGAGACTTCTAGAACATCCTCCCTACTGATGGACACAGCCATGAACTACTGGATTTGACTGAACAAGTCTATCGAAGCGGGTGACAAGTGTTTGCAGAGGAGGGGGAAGCAGGTGTACGATCCAGGAGCTGAAGTTGTTATAATGTTCATCAACCATGGTCCTGATCCTGGTCTAACCCTTTCTGTCCAGCTGAAACCTATTGAGGAGTGGACTGCTGCTGAGGTCCAGAGCCGCCTTGTTAGGAGGCCGATGGTCACTACGAACAGGGCTTTTGATTCGTCTACAGGCCCTGTTGTTCTCTCCTGTCTTCCTCAGCTTGGTGCTCAATTACCTAGTGCCGCTTTGCCAGCCCATGCGGCACCATTTGCTGTCCGTTTTCCCCAAGCTGCTTTAGCATGTGATCACTCTTCAGCTTCAGGGCCCTTGTATCATCAGCCACAGCAGCTTGTTGCTCCACAATCAACACCCTTTCAGAATGCAGGTCCACCCAAGTCAACTTTTTCCTCCGGTTCAGGAGTCGAACCGCCTCATCAGATGGCAGAGATGTTTAATAAATGTCTGCCTCTGTGTGCAGCTTCTCTTGCTACAAAACAATATGGTCAACATATGGGGAGTTACATGCGTGGTTCTAAATGTCCTCAGCATGCACCATGCAGAGTTTGTTGCTCGGAGGAGCATACAACACATTCACACTGCAGACTGTTTAGACTGTGTCTCAACTGCTTTGGCTCAGCACATATCAAAAGGGATTGTTCTCAGCCTGCTCATCACACACTGCAGCCGTCCTCCCAGTACCCTAATTTAAATTAGAGAGCCTGTTTGACGAGAGGGGCAGCATGGGCAGTGTGGATAATACCCTCACAAATACACTAGATGCACACTTTGTTTATACTGAGTAATACTTCTCCTGAGAACAGTGAAGTTGTTTTCTTGGGGTTACAGAAAGTTCATAGGGCTAGTGATTTGTTTTATGCCTCAGTTTCAGTGAGAGACCGATCTATACCGAGGGGTATGTTGGACTCTGGGAGTATGTCATGCACATTGAGCGTGGACGCAGACAGCAAACTAAGAGCCGCGGGTGCTGATTTGATCCCTCTTGCAGTCCCAGAGAATGTGGTGCTCGTCGGGTGTGGGGGCCTTCTCATGCAGCCTCGTTGCATCTATGAATTGAACATTGAGATCTATGGCTTCAGATTTACAGTACCAACATTTTTGATACCTGGCCAACATGATGAATTCATCATTGGTAGTAATGTGCCCCGGCCCCTTATTCAAAGAATGAAAACTGATTCGAGGTACTGGGAACTCATTATATCAGACACCGCAAACCCAGAATGTAAGTAGTTGTGTTTCACAGGCATCTAGTTTGGGCTTGGTGGTCAAACTCTACTTTACCTGACAAGATTGGAACAGTTAGGCTCAGACAGGCTGCCACCCTCTTTCCTCGTCAGGTGTATGTGGTTTGGGGAAAGCTTCAGTCCACTGCACCACTGTCATCAGGGGGCACTGTGATTGTTGAGCCATCATCTGCTTGTTCCACTCCAAAAAACATTTTGGTGGGTCGTGTAATGACACCCATGTGGGGGGATTGTTGGGTTCCTATGAAGGTTCTCAACCCAACAGACAAACCTCTGATACTGTGCCACAATGCTAAAATTGCTGATGTCTTCCCATGTGTTGCTGTGGAGGACTTTGCATTTAGTCAGATGAGTCTAAAAGAAGGCTGGCTGAACTTATGGTTTCTTACCAGGGAAAAACCCGTATTGTGGTGAGGCTAGGAATTTTGTCCATCGCATTCACTTGCCTTATTGATGCATACCACCAGCACATTGTCAGCAGTTGAGGGAGGTCTTGTCTGTGATGGAGATGAAGTGTATCATAAGGAAGTCTATTAGTGAATATGCCTCCCCGCTTATTATGGTGTGGAAAAAGTCTGGGGATATGAGGATATGCACTGACTTCCGCTGGCTTAATGGTAAGACCGTTAAGGATGCTCATCCATTGCACTATCAATCTGACTGCCTCGCTGGTGGGAATGCTCTTTTCAGTACTATGGACTTGACCTCTGGTTTCTACAACATCGCTCTCCATGAGTCCGACAAACATTACACAGCTTTTACCACGCCGCTTGGACTTTGTGTTTAATGGTCTCCCACAAGGTTTATGCAACAGCCCAGCTTCCTTCATGAGGATGATGCTTAACGTTTTTGGTGACTTGAACTTTTCCAGCCTCCTCTGTTATCTAGATGACTTGTTGGTGTTTGCACCTTCTGAGGAGGAATCGTTAAAGAGGCTGGAGATTTTTTTTAAATTATTTTTTAATTATTGTTTTCTATCGCCTGAGAGCTAACAACTTGAAGCTGGCCCAGAAAAAGTGTCACTTTCTCAGGAGGTCTAAAGTTCTTGGGCCATGTTGTGGAGGCTGGTAGTGTTTCTGTTGATCAGGACAAAGTAAGGGTCATCTCTGGTTTTGAAAAAAAGGACCTCATGAAGGAGGATGGCTGCACTCCATGCCAGAAGAAGGTGAGGTCATTCTTGGCCATGGTGCAATTTTATCAGCATTTTATTCCAGGTTGTTCCAGCATTGCGAAGCCGCTTTATGCCCTCACCACAGGTCAGAAACGTATAGTGAAGAGCAAAGGACACGGGAAAGCTGGAACTTTTCGTTTTCTTACTCCCCAGTACTGGACTCCAGCTTGTGAGGAAGCATTTGGAGATCTTACAGGTGCACTCCTCAACTGTGGTGCTGGCACATCCTGATTTTGAGAGGCCATTTATTCTCTCAACTGATGCTTCATTGGATGGGCTTGGTGCTGTTTTGTCGCAGGTCCTGGCTGATGGAGAGATTGCTAGACCTGTTGCTTTTGCCAGCAAGTCTCTCAGCTGCAGTCAGGCCAACTATCCTGCACACAGGCTCATGTTCCTAGCCTTAAAGTGGGCTGTGTGTGATAAGTTCAGCCACCGGCTGAAGGGTCACAGGTTTACTGTGTGGACGGATAATAATCCTCTCACATATATCCTAACCAAGCCCAAACTGGATGCCTGTGAACAGCATTGGGTCTGTAAACTTGCTCCATACACCTTTGAGATCAGTTATGTTTCAGGGAGACAGAATGTGGTGGCAGATGCTCTGAGTAGAGCCCCTTTTGTGAACCCCTTGGCTGATCACCTTCTGTCAGAGCCTTGTCATGACCTTTTGAAGCATGTCTGTGAGGTTCCTAATCATGCTGTGCAGGATGTTTTACCTTTGACCTGTCAGCTTCAATCAGTGGACAGCTCTTCCTCCATTACAGCTGCCACATCCGTGACCTGTAGCGAGGTCTCCTCTCTTTTGTCACCTGTCTGCAGTGGAGATGCTGGTCAGGCTCAGCATGCAGCATCTTTAGCTGACCATCTGGACATGATAATCCCACACACCACAGGTCCATCAACAGCTCTTTATCTAACTGACCTTGTCTCTCACCAGAAAAACAACCCTGTTGTTTTCAGAGTTGTCCTGTATGTTGAGCCGTCCATCAAGGTGGGAACGCTTTGGTGAAAATCAGCTGGCTTTAAAAAATCTGAAGCAGTGGGATAAACTAACATTGCTGAATTGTGTTCTTTACCGTGTTGTAAAAGACCCTCTGACAAAAGGTAAACGCTTCCAGTTTGTAGTCCCCAATGCTTTGAAGTCTGTGGTTTTGACTGGTGTCCATGATAATGCATCAGAGCCAGCCACAAACACTTGCCTTGGCTCGTCATCGCTTCTTTTGGCATGACATGGAGAGAGATGTGCGAGATTATGTGAGAAAATGTCCCAGATGTATCCTCAATAAAACCCCAGAGCCTGCTGTGAGAGCCCCTCTGGAGAACATCAGGACCAGTGCTCCGATAGAGCTGGTGTGTATTGATTTTTGGTCAGCTGAGGACAGCAACAATAAGTCTGTGGATGTTCTGGTGATCACTGATCACTTCACAAAGTTAGCACATGCTGTCCTGTGTCAGGATCAAACTGCTAAAAGAGCTGCAAAGAAGTTATGGGATGGGTTTTTTTGTGTTTGTGGTTTTCCTCAGCGCATTCACTTGGATCAGAGCTCAAATTTTGAGAGTGAGCTGCTTGCTGAGCTTTTGGAGTTGAGTGGTGTCAGTAAATCACACACCTCACTCTACCACCCAATGGGTAACGGGACTGCAGAGAGATTCAATCGCACCCTGGGAAATACGTTGAGATCTCTTCCTCCACATTCGAAGCATAAATGGCCTCAGATGATCCAATATCTGACTTTTGTTTACAACTGCACAGTTCCTGAGACCATTGGCTTTGCACCGTTATCTGATGTTTGGGAGGATTCTCAGGCTGCCTGTTGACCTTGTTGTTTGGAACGTTTTTCATGATAATGCCATTTGCGACTGCCACTCTTACATCAAATCACTGGTTGAAGATCTGCGTTCTGCCATGCTAATGGCTGAGAAGAGCAACAGTGCAGAGCAGAAACATCAATGTGACCAGTTCAACAAGAAAGCCAAGGGTCACCCTCTGTCAGTTGGAGATCAGGTCCTGGTGGCGAACAAGGGAGCCAGGGCAAAGCAGAAGCTTTCTGATAAATGGGAGCCTGTGATGTACACAGAGACTGCATCCAAACCTGCTCTGCACATTTATCGTATTAGACCCCGTCATGGCAATGACGTGTGATGCATCGCAACCTCCTTCTTGATGTGAACTTTTTACCTTGGGAATGACGATGCATGGCAATGTGAACCGCTATGCTGACAGTGTGGTTAGAGTCCCCTCGGTTTCTGATCTACATGGAACAGAATGTTTTAGCAAGGCTCGTAGTGCTGTTCCTGCTGAGCCTTCCCTAGCTGACTCCCTGTCCTGCAGTGATGGGGATGACCATGCTACTTCATGGGTTCAGGATGGAAATAGTGACCTGCCTCATGACTGTGAGAACTCCTTTGTGAAAACTGGAGTACTGGCGACTGCTGGTTCCTTATCTCATTTTCCCGATGATGCTGGCTCTGTTCATCCTTCAGAAAGTAAGGGAGGGGATGTTGTTCGCTGCCTAACTTCATGCTTTGGGAGGGTTATTAAACCAGTTTGTCGCTTGATAGAGTCCATGGCTGTCAATGAGACGCTTTATGATAAGGATAATGTTCAGCCTCTTATTGATGTGTGAGTTTCAAAATTTTTGTTGTATGATTCCTGCCATTATGGCAGACATTACAGCTGCCACTTTGAACAAAAACAATCAGAGCAATGTGCATGCTCTGCGTGCTCTTTCGTTCGTGTTTTATTTATTTGCTAATAAATATCAACATATATAATTAAATAAAATAATGATACCTACTGCAGTGTACGCAGAGCATTACAAGAGCAAAGAACGGCTCTCAGTGAGGCTCAAGTCCTATCTTCCTAGTAAAGAGAAGTACTGAAGACTCGGCTCATGAATGTCACATCACTATATTGCAGACTTTTGGACACAGTGTTGTCCCATATATGCAACACGTTAGTCAACACCTCTGCACAATAATTCAACGTAGTGAGTGACTTTTCTTTTTTCATCACAAATGCTTATGTTTCTCTGTACAGCTAGCTTTGCTAACATCACATCAACTGAGCTTACCTTTCTTTGAGCTTCTTTTCTAAGTGACGAAAAAAGTTAGACGTAGTCCCACTGTCTGTGAAAGCGAAGCGTTGCTGAATTAGCTGTCGCCATCAGATTTCTTATGATTTATGCGGCGCAATTCTATTACTGACGATTAGACAGACATCTGCCGCTCAAAGAAATCCGTCTTGCACAGTGGGGGGAGTAACAGAAACACGTAATTGGTAAGTCACGTTATTGCTTGGATTTTAATCTGTGCGTTTTACATCCAGTGAAAACAAACATGTAAACAAATAAACTGGACAGTATACTGTAAGTTTAGTGATATTTCCAGTTGCGGTGTTGACTGGTCTTGAAATAAAACCCAGAGTCCTCAGCGCACAAAACCGAGACAAGACCGAGACCAAATGCGGTCGAGTTCGAGACGAGAACGAGACCATCAAAAGATGGTCTCGAGACCAACACCGGTCTCGAGTACTACAACACTGCCTGGTGGCATTTCTCTTTTGTTATAATTACACAAAATGTCTTTAATGGTTATTTGTATTGTTTTTTACCTGACTGGAACACCTCTGTCATTGTTTCAACTGTGTTACTTTAAGATCAGAAGCCGCTCCTTTTCACTTCTTCTTCTGTGGTATTGTCTTTAAAATGTTTGCGCCCCTTAGACCCTCCCCTTTTGTCATGTTGTCCTGCGGGAGAGGTGTGTGCTGTTTATTTTTCATATAAATACATCAAGTTTATTTATAGCTTTATTAAGTTAATTTTTGTTACGTACTTTTGTTTTGTGTAGGACTTGGAATGGGCAGCCCGTAAATGGTTTTCTGTATGTTGTTCTCGTCAGGTAAGTTGTATATAAAAAAAAAGGTTTATTTTGCTTATTTGAAAATTGGGAGACATGGTCCCCCCACCCTTTTGTCATGCTATCCTCAGGGAGAGGACTTGGAGCAGGCAGCCTATAACACGGTTGTTTTCTGTATGTTGTTCTCGTCAGAATAAATCGAGAAACCACCCTTTTTAAGACAAACCTGATCAATCAATAAAACCAGCACAACGCAGAAATGACACAGTTACACGCGCGCGATCCGCGCTGAGGTAAACTTCACCAAGCAGCGGCAGTAAATTTCGGGTGTGCTTGAGCACACCTGCTTCAGATCTGCCAGTAAGGACTGTGCCATTTGCTCCCATTTATCCTGGCAAACGTCCACCCTCCGGCAAGCAAAATGGATGAGCTGCTCTTTCTTAGCACAATAAACTTGACAATCCGCATATCTGCCACCCTCTGCCTCACCGAAAGTTGGCGTGGTAAACAAATTCTGGACAGCACACTGAAGCCAGAACATTTTGATTTATAATTGCTAATGTTGTCATGATTTTATTATTACTATTACAGTTTTTTCTTTAAACAATATTTTCTTCAAAAAATTTGGTTTCTCACAAGATTTTCTGGGAAATGTAAGATGGTTGTTTGTGTTCACTTTTGGTTGACTTGAAATTCAATTTCAAGTCAATTTCTTTGACTTGAAATTCTTCTATGGGTGCCATTTTTGCCCAGTCTCTATTTGTTTTTAATGTTTGTGAAGCACAGCACCCCACAGTGGTTTGCTGAAATCCCAAAGTCGCAGAAATGATTTTCAACTTGTTCCAGACAGATGGATGTTAATAATTTTCTTTTGCATCTGTTTTTTTTTTTTTTTTACATTAGCATATGATGTCTTGCTTTTTGAAATCTTTTAGCCTACTACCATGCTGTTTATGAGTTCTTCTGTAATCGATTTATTAACTACAGATCAGGTGGTAAATAGACTTGCATATTACAATAAAATTATGTTTTAGCAAGTGAGTTTGGTTCAGTTTTTTTCTTCATTCATACAGTCATAAACAGCCTACGATATTTGTCTAGGTTATCACCGATAGTAAAATGTTTTTTCTAAAGCATTTTGGTATAAGAAACTCAGGTGCAAATAATTTTTCACAGCACTTTTATTATGCTGTGTTTCTTTAAATTATAGGCCAAAGTATGTTTAGCAGTTGTCTTCAGAAACAAAAGAGGAAACCTGAGCACCATAGACACCATAGAGGCTGAACAAAGAGCAACTGAGTAATTATGTGTCCTTCTCTTATTTGACCCAAATATAAACATGTACCAGTGAAACCTAAGTTTTTCAGTGCTAAAACAAGTACACGTGTCTTTTGGTTAATAATTTAGTTTGAAGGCTGAATTCTGTAAGAATAAAACAACGTTTGCACTGTGTATCTTGCTGTTTCTCTTTTTCCTTGACCTCTTGTAAGTCAGAACTCTTATTTACACATTTTCTCTGAGCCATTAAGGATTTCAAGTTTTTCACATTCTGTAAAACAGTTCCAGTGAAAACACACCTCCATTCATACGCAGAAGTAACAAAATTGTCTGACTGCATTCAAGGAAGATTAGATGTTATTGTTTCTTGTTAAAATGTAATTATGTTCTGCGTGCTCAGGTCATTTACCTTTCAGTACTCTGTGCAGGTTCTGTTTGCACTGTGATATATGAGCTTTCTGGCTTGCAGAGTTTTGGAGGTTATTGGAGTTTTAGCTTTGATCATATACCTTTCTCATTGTAATCTGAGATATGTAGCCCTCGGAGATTGAAACCGTGAGCTCCTCTTTCCAATTTTCACAATATACCAGCTTTGCAGCTTTTTAATAACATTTCCTTTTCTGCAAAATGTGCAATGTTGGATAATGTACCAGTAGCTTTATCCATAAGAGAATGATTAAACCTGCTGCCAGCCGCTGATAGCATTAGAAAGTGAGAGCAAAGATAAATCACCTGTACGTCTATCAGCCTTATTGTCAAAAAATGAGAAAATGTTTAGTGATGATGTGATTAGCAGGGCCGAGAGCAGCCTGAGACAATGGGGATATCAGACGGCTTTATTAGCCTCATTAAGTCAGATTACTACTGAAGGTCAATTTTTGAACAATGTATCTACATTTCAGAGTAGCCTCATTTGTTCAAACTGACCTTCCTTTCATCTTCTTCAGAACAATAAATGACACACTGTTCAGAGTGCAGCACTCTCACTGGTTGGAGAACAGAAGTTGTACATGTTTAAATGATGGTCTCATCAAAAATGCCATAGTTGGACAAGACAACAGCTGGTTGCCGGCAGTATGTCGGGCTCGTTTTCGGTGAGCAGGGGCGACTTATAGTGGGGAGAAGTTATGACAATTCTAAGGGCCCCTGACCAAGAGGGGGCCCTCCATAATTTTTCTTTTTTTTTTTTTTGTCCATAGAAATTTTTAAAAATGGGGCCCTGTCAATTATAAAATTAATTATATTGTGTTTTCTAAAATTGTCTTTAGCAGTAAAAATTAAATGTTACCCCTCTCAGATCAAAAAGCTCACATCTATATTTGCCCTGAACCCCCCTGGATCTGCATGAAATGGTTCGTTCCTGCTTGGAGCGTTTGATGGTGACAGTGTTCAGCAGCAGTCAGTAGAAGACAAGACTGTGGCAGTTACTGTGCTTCTAAGAAAAATTATAAAATCAAGTTTTCAAAAAATAGAGAGACAGAGAGAGAAAAAGACAAGAGTGTCAATTTGTAACCCAGTTTTTCTCTGAGAGGTGGGTAGACTGTGTGAGATTATCAAACATTCAGCATAGTTAGCTTAGTTACAGACTACTGTTTGCCTCCATTTCACTAGCATTCAGTAAATGAAGGAAAAAAATCACCAAGATATTCATATATTTAACTTGTACCTGTACCTTTTACCACACTTAACAACAGATGAGTCGGTCAGCAGCAGCTCTAACCCACATCCCTCCTGACCCGTCCTCTCCTAAATAAAATTAAAGCTGCAGTATGTAACTTTTATAATTTTTTTTTTTTCACATATTTGTTAACCCTCTTATGACCATAATTGTAACTGGTCCACCTGGTATTTTTTGATTTTATGGCTGTAAAATGCAATGATGTGGACACTTGGGTGAAGAGAGGTGCGGAGCTGTCCACTGACCACTACCTGGTGGTGAGTTGGCTCCGGTGGTGGGGGAGGATGCCGG
>CAEGAE010042060.1:0-48645 GCA_903067095.1 Girardinus metallicus
AGCATCAAATATTCTACATGATTTTATTACACTTTACTGAATCAATTGATTAATATGCCATGGTTGTTTTATATATGTACTCATCACTCACTCTTTTTGTGCTTTTCTACATCTTATGAGATTATTTTTGATGTCAGAACTTTGTTCTATCACTATTTTACAGCACTTTGCTTGATTTGTAAAGTGTAATAGGACCTTGATTTAAGACAGTCATGTCTAAATAGAGGAAAGAGAGAAAGTCATGTGTCCAAACAACACATAATGAAGGGATACATCTTTAGAAAAATAGATTCCATGTCTAAATATAACACATATCTCCTGAAACAAACACTCTCTACTCCACAGAGACAATGTCTCAGACAACCTGTGACTACAATAGAGCATGACAGAGGTCAATTAATTAGATCCTGGGTGATAAACCGGATAAATAGGAGAGCCATGCGCTGCATCTCTGGAAGTTAACAGGCTAGGTTTATGACCTTGATACTGATCCAATATAACTCCAAACTGGTAGTGTAAATACAATTAGATATGGATGTGTAATTAAGTAAAACCTTTACAAGTGTTTTCATTTAGGTGTCTTGAAGTGAGCGGTAATATACTGAAAAGTTTAGCGATTGCAAACTTGAAGGTGACAGCAATAAGTGATGTTTTACAAGATTACACAGATGTAATTAATACTGGTATGAAGTGAAGGACATTATGGATGCAAAAGTTGTACAGTGACCTCTTAATGATCAGTGGGAAATACGAGCGACAAACAAAAGGTCTCTGTATATTTTTTCTGTAGTATCTTTTAACACAAGGGCGCTGCTGTAAATTGCACTCCAGTAAGCAGCTTTTAAAATGGATACAAAGGTTCTTGGAGGTGCAATGTAATTTAAACACAGCAAACTGAGTGCAAGGGTAGGATGTGCTGCAGCTCTGAGCTTAGCTGGGTTTCATACAGGCAACAGTAAGAAGCAATTCTTGCAGAATCTTGTTTAATGAGTGGGCTAAACTAACAGGAGATCAAGAGTCAAAATATGAAAATATATCTGTATAGATAACCTTTTTTTTTTTTTTTTGCAAATCTGCTTTTATTCTATACATGTTTTTGCTGTAATGTCACCACTTACACAAGCATGGACTGCAGCTCTAACTATATTCCAAACATACAGTCCTTGAAATTAATATTTTTTGCACCATTAGTTTTATTAAATGAACATAAAGTCTATAACTCAACCAGTCTCATGGGTTATCAGAAAATTAGATCGAGTTTAGCTTACTACTAAAATTAGGTAATTCAGCTGACGATGATTCACTAAAATATCGTTTGGTTTTTAAACTGCACTAAAAAAGAAGAGTGGTGGGAGATAGGCCTTCTGTCTCCCACCACCTGAACTGGGTCAAAGGGGCATCCAAGAACAGAGCTGACCTTCCTGATGAACTGATCTGACCACTTCCTCTCAACTGTAGATAAACTGTTGATTCAACAGGCAGCATCATAGAACATACATGAGGCCACCACAGAGTAAAAAAATTTAAATGAATAATATGCTAGACAATTATTTCATAAGATACTCACCCAAAAAATAAATAAATTAGCTATCCTGTAAACTGTATATGACAAATTCTTAAAGCACTTCACAATAGATAAAAAAAAAATTGTTGTCAAATTCAACCAACACTTTAAGATATCTCACTCTTATGCTGTGAACTATTTGGCAAATAATTGGCAATTTGAACAAAACTCTAGTTTCAAAGAAATGTGAAAATGAAATATGAACTGAACTGAAATATGAAGTATATTTATAATCCGAATATATTTTGAAACATATATCTGGACAAGGCAGGCAACTTGAGCACCTGGGGAAAATCAACAGTTTTTTATGATGGTCGCATGAGTACTAGTCTAACAGTGATGCCAAAACATCATGTTAAAGCAACAAACCAGAGCAGGGTTATATTCTTCTTTAGTTTTATGAGCCGTACACAGAGGCAGGGTGATGTAAAGGCAGCTGTACCCTTCAGACGAGAGTAAAGACTGTAATATGTAAACAAAGCTGCTCAAAGCTGCACAGATTTACAATCCTCCCTCACTATCAGTGAGCACAAGTCTCGCTTCCGGCTCAAATGCCTGCACCACCTCAGTGACGAGCTCTGATGCATTTTACTCCTCACCAACCTTTATGGCAAGCTGGCAACTTCTGACTCAAAGGGATTTCACTGCAAATTATGCCAAAATTTTTTACCACACACAAACACTGATCTCCCCCCACCCTACTTAACAACAAAATTGCTTCTGTTGTCAGAGATGAAGCATATCCGCAGACTCTTGATATGCCATCTGTATCTTCACCCCTCCTTGAGATTAAGTAAGGTGGGGTAACCAAGGCGCGAAAGGTTTTTAACATCTGCGCTGGGCTGCTGTAAGTGATACTGAGGAGTTATAATTAAAGGTTCCGACTGAGGGAACAGTGTTTAATATGGAGCACCCCTCTGCTATCCATCTAAAGTAATGGGGTGCAGTGCAAGCACCCGACTGCCACTCCCCAGGCCCCATCTCACTGTCTCATCTTTACCCCACCTCTGATGGATGGGACAACCGGGGGCCAACTCCAAAACGACTTCGACAAATAGCGTACCAAGGATCTCTCTCTCTCTCACACTCTCTCTCTCTTGCTTTTGGCTTTTCTCATTTAGCGGGCGTTGTGCTGCTCGTACAGCGGTGTATCCGGTAACCAGAAGGATGACTGATTCCAGATTGGGCCTAATTGAGAGAGTGTTGATGAGGATGATCTAAAACAGTCCAAGTGACAAATATCAAAGGAGCCTACTCTCAGCAGATTGACCTTTTCCTACGACGGTGAAGATAAACTTGGTACAGCGAGATAAATCATGTGCAGATCATTTCATTAACATGAAGATCGCTTTTTAGGTTAGACAGCACTTGGAGATGAAGCCTGTGATAAACCACGAGCTCCTTGCATGAGCATAATGTTCTCCATACACACCTGCAAACCGTTTCAATGAGGTGATTATTGACATTTTAAGAGATGTAGGATTTTACATGGGTGCATAAAATATATCTGATTTCCTGAATAATACTTTCCTCTCTTTATGCTGTGAAAATTTGCTTCAACTGCTCTAAAGTGCACTGATCATTTTTCATTAATGTGCCTGGAAATCACTGGTGACAGGTAAATTCTGACAGTAAAGAAAATCTACCCTCAGCCATTAGAGTTAACATTATGTTTCTTTGGCAATCCCTCATCATTTCTTGGGCCTCATTGACTATTTTTCTTTATAAGATATTAAGCATTCAAACCTCATTTACATCCTTATTTTTCAATTTGCTGCCGCAGTAGTTTAATTTATTCCATATAATTTCTTTTTCTGAAGGGGACATTAATCATTGCCTGTTCCTTTTAGTGCCTCTGGGATTTTTTTTTTCCCCTTCAAATCAATAAAATAAGGGGTCTTCCTTTGCTGAATATGATAAAATATTTTGCCAAGGGATATCAGCGATCCAGCCAGCCGTGCTTCCTCCTTTTTGTTTTATTCATTTTCAGCTTTCTGGGCTTGTTTCTTTATCTGTTGACCTAATGCTTGTACATATACAGTACAGTGGTAGGCTAAACGAAAATAAAAGGGGGTGAAAGTGCAGCCACTCGTTTTATCATTCCCAGTCAGCGGCCTTCCCCTTGATCATCTTCATAAGACACTACATATTTTTTTTTCCTCTCTTTTCATTTTTAATAGCTCATGTGAAATAGTCAAGTGTGAAGAAGGGGGAGGTTGTTATAGAAATTTAACTATCCTTTACAAATTGATTCACACTTCACCAGCGCGCAAGGTCCAGTAGGTAAATTACCAGGAGGACACAATCTTAATTCTATGCCATCATGGCATTACTGCTCTGTCCGGAGATGATCCCAGCATGAATGGAAGTAGATACTTAAATAAAGGACTAGATTCTGTGATAACTCGCTTGCTTTCAGAAAAGATGGCAGAATCGATGTCACGTCATAATAAATAGTCTTGTTTACTGTTAGACGTGATTTATGACTAATCCGACAACATGTTTAACCTTCAGTAAAAAAGGCACAGGGATCATAAAAAATATTTTTTAGTGTGTACAGCTAAATGAACACTGGGGTCTTTCTTTAAATGGACGCACCCCCTCACAGTCAAAGTGCTCATTACTATGGAGCGTTAATCTATATTAAATTATTATAAAAATGGTCGTCCAAAAGAGTTCAAGTCAGCGTTTTCCAAACATCCACTCCTAATGACATCATTCTTCTGCTGTCATTAAGGATATTAAAAATTCATTAAGAAGAAAAGTACTGCTGAGTGGTAACAAATCAGTGAGCATTTCCCCTTCAGAGTAAAGAGCACACCAAACTTTGAGGTATATTTTTTAGAGACATCATGTGGCTAAATTTTAATGCCATCAAAAGGCCCAGTAAATGGACCACGATTCATTTGTTAAGGCATAAACAAAACTTGACATTACTGAATAACAATATAATTTGCCTCTCGAGGAGAATACTTTATAGAACAACACTACACTTCTTCATACTTGAAAAATGCAGTGGATCTTAAAAGTGTAGCCATACATGTCAGATTTCCAGGCTTATAATCATGAGCCTGGTGTAAAACTTTTTACACCTTTAATGTGAGCTGTTATCCTGTACAATTCAACTGCAAATCAAACAAATCTGTAACAGAATAATCACAAACCAACTGCAATAACCTGACTGCGTACTGATGCTAACTTCACTAACAAAAATGCCCATTTCTAAACCGTCATCAACCTTATGCATGACATTTGTTTATTAAGTTGACATGGTTACTATGCAATCTAGCCACTAGAGGGCAGTTCTGAGTAAGCTTCCTAATCCAGAGGACAATTGCATACATCGTGAAGGTCGAGAAAATCTTGAAAATGTACATTCCCGGAAAAAGAGATGTTAAATATATTATGACTTCTGGGCGAAGAAATTCAGCCATTTTTCTCATCATCAACTTCTTTGCTCCTTTCACTGGTCATCGCTATACTGCGGCCCACCAGTTACCACCGGTACTGCAGTTTGTTACACTCGGATATGCATCTGCAAGCTCCTTGATAGACTAAAATGTGTAAGAGGTGGACACATAAGACAGACAAAAATCTCCATATGTGACTATATATTTAACGTGGAGCATAGATGGGCCTTTAGACCAATACTTCAATTAAATATTTAACGTAATTTAGTTTTCTTAGATGCACATCTAACATTAAATATAGTGATTCTGATGATGCTGAAGTAAAGATCAGTTGACACATATGGACATTTGGAAATTTGCATCGTAAATCCATGCTTGGCACAGATCTTCATCAAAACTATCTTATAGTAAAGAGAAGGGATCAAAAATTTCCACTCTACATAAGCAGCATGGCCCACTGAAAACAATACCACAAAACCGTGTTAAATTTTAGACCTTTGAAAGTATGGTCTCACTTAAGTAAAACTGGCGTCTTTTGGCCATGTCAACAAATTAATGGCTAGTGGTAATGTTATGATCTGGGTTTGCCTCCTTCAGATGGAAATGAGGCTTTGACCCAAAACTTTCACATATAGAACACTAAAGATAAAGGACAACTTTATTTTTCACCATCACAGAACTTAGACTGACAGAAAATCTGCACAGATACAGAAATCTGTAAACTTCTGAGAGCCAGAGTAAGCATAAAGGCTCCAAAATATTTGTTTGAAAATATTTAAACTTTTAATTCATCTCCTTAATCTCAAATGGCATTTCATTAAATTGACAAATTCTTGCTTTTTTTTCTGCAAAACAAGCATTTAAAAAAGGTGTGCAAGGATTACTCACATTCTGTTTTGTAGTGTTTTATAAGCTAATACCTGCCCATAATGTGTTTGTACTTTACATCTTGCAGTACTTAACATTTGCACTCCATTTTGTCGGTCAGGGCCCAGTGACTATGTACAACAATTTCATTTATGCTATAGGGTTCTCTCAGCATTTTAATGGTCTCAACCGAATACACATCTCGTTGGATACGTACTGTATACACAGTACGCTGAATTTTATCGATGTAAGCCTGTGTTCAGTGCCACCACGGCCCATTGCTCTATCAAGTTTTCTATCACGACGCTGAGGCTTCTGTGCCTGCAGCAGCCTGTCCGATTCAGCCGAGTAAAACAAGTGAAGTCTTCGACCTCTTTCAGTGTCTCCTGCACACTTTACAACTGAAATACTTTTAGCTAGTTCACTGACATCTCTTCAAAGTCTCATTAAATAACAAATCACACTGTTGGATTGCATTAAAGTTTTCCTTTTTATTGTTAATATAATAAGAAGTTAAACAGACACTAAGAAATACTGTTGCATTTTTTTAGGCCAAACTATCAATATCATAGATAATTTTCTGCCATGTATAACATCTAAATATCTTTAGTTGTGGACCTTGCCTATCATTCATTGCATCCACACTCTTTGGCAACCCAGGTAAGAAAATGTTAGAAAAATACAATCTTTTTTCTTTTTAAGTTTATTTAATTAAGGACAGAACAGTAAATAATGTTGCATCATGAAAACAAAGCATCCATTTTTTTATGAAGGAAAGAAAATAAACGTTAAAACAATTACCTTTGGCACAACAGAACAAGAGTTTTTTTTTTCTTCTATTTATGCTTTTGTCACACTTTGTGGTAGTTTTTACTTAGTAATTCATCACCTTTTAGTGTGAT
Organism: Girardinus metallicus; assembly: GCA_903067095.1. NCBI lineage: Eukaryota > Metazoa > Chordata > Actinopteri > Cyprinodontiformes > Poeciliidae > Girardinus > Girardinus metallicus. Next base: position 6,744 of record CAEGAE010042060.1, read on the forward strand.
CACTAAATATTTTAGATTCTCTACTAGAAAAGCCCAACTGTAATCCAGACTGCTAAAAAACGTGAGTTTTCAGTCACTGTAATACTGAAGCAGATGCCAGCATTGTCAGCAGCTAACGTTAGCCAGTCATGAATATTCTCGCAGTGTTCACAAACTGTTTTCATCTTGTAAATCAATCTGTCTATTTCTACCAGGTCACTGAAATGCATCCAGATAAAGAAGCTAAAAGAAGAAGAGGAGAAAAGAAGATCCACTTCCTTTCTTGCTTCAAAATAATAATTTCAAATATGGATCTGAGGTGTAAAATAAATTTTAAATCACAATCCCCTAATATGGCTTGGACTAACGTGTGCATATAAGTGTGCATATTTTGCTTGTTATAAGATTAGATCTATCATTTAATTTGTCCGTGTAATTCTACTGCAGAATCACGAAACTGAAGACAGATAAACAGATAATGGATGAATGGTTTATTCTATTGTGAACAAGCCCTTGGATTCACTTGGTGTCATGCTTCTTCTCCCACAGACAGCTAAAAGAAGAAGTAGGGAGGGATATTTTAATCTAGTTGCTGTTACTTCATAGTTGTGGTCCGTCTATCTTACGACCACAACTATGAAGCTGAAAAATTCATGTTGGTTGGAGCTTTGTTTCTGAAAACCCAGTCGGCTGTTTTGTGGTTGTTTTCATGGTTCAAACACACCAGCAGGATGTGTGTGATGTATGTGACTGGTGATAGGCATTAGACAACACGTTCCAGAGATGAAGCAGAGACAGGTGTTTCCACAGTGAGATTGAACAATCAGGCTGTGTTGGATTCTCTATTTCATTGAATAAAGTGATACATGTCATTTCAGTATCAAAATGTTTATCTGTGTTTGAATTTATTTTATTTTATAAATATTTTCTACCTTGGAAAAAAATACATCTATGCGAAAAACTTTAGAGCAACTTGCTAGTTTCAAAAAATGGCTAATTACATAAAATCTAGTGGACAGTTTACGTAAAAACAAAAAAACAACATAGTGTACTGGCTTGCTAAAAATGATAGACAGTACTGTTTTTCAGTTTTAAAGAGGAAATGAGTATACAATAGACCCCCCACTTAGTCACAGTTAAGTATTTGTGGATTCACCTATTTGAAGGACTTTTCTGTTAAACCTAACTTTAAATTATTAATTGCAGATTGTTTTCTAATATCTATCTATATATATATCTATATATATTTATATATATAGATATATATATATATATCTATATATATAAAAGCAACTTGGGAAGCTGAAATACTTAAGCTCAAATCTACTTGACAGGCTACTGACTGGCGTTTGCAAAGCAGCCAATCCAAGAGCGACCTCCACTCTCTTTGGTGCTGATTGGCTGTGAAGCTATTAATTCATATTAAGGTACATTTTGTGTTTGGACTATTAAAATAAGCAGCTCTAATTGTCTTTGGAGGGGTCTCATGTATTTGCTGATTTTAGCCTGTTTTCCCTAAGCCCCTTTCTATTGTTGCATCTTTTTTGTTTTTCAAACAACTGGGAACATCGAACAAGTTACAGTGTGAAGTCAAAGGATTATAAAAATTGTAAAAATTGGTACAGAGAAAGGGAATCTCAAAAACAGTCACTTTCTGCCCCGCCTACTCAGACTAACTCATCAACAACAGTTTGTGTTATATGAAATCAAACAGAGGGGTAATGACTAAGTGTGATGGCCGCAGCCTGCCTTGCACAGTGGGAGAGACATGGACATTGGGGAAGGATGTGGCTGAGAATGAGCGCCATAAAGCTGATGAGATCTTAGCAGGGTGATCTGACTTCAGTGTGAATTAGAGTTAAGGAGACCCTCCTGCTGGGCCCATACTTAGGACAATCTCCCTCAATATTAGACATTCATTGTTAATATGACATTTTCTGTGATCCTGGCTAATAGCAATCGCAGAAGGTGGGGTCTTTATGACAGTTATAGAAAAAAAATGCCGCTATTTTGCCTTTTGCTTAATGCTCATCTCTCGGGAATTGCACAGTGGCATGGCAGGCAATGACACAGTCTCTTTTAATTCTCTTTCTGGTCTGTTTACACTCAGAAAAAGAGTTTAGAAATCAAGACGGCTGGGGACTCTTTAGGAGACACATTCAGCCACATCTACCCTAGAGCTGCTAATGTTTCAAAGCCATTATATTCTGATTGGAAATCTAATAAACAAATCATCTATGGTGGTAGGAAACAACTGCAGACATTAGGGGGTGAAGAGTCACATTTTGTTTTACATCTGAAAGAACTGCATTTACACTTGGTGATCACCTTTACATCTGCTTTCCTAATCAGGGTATTGGTTTTGGATTTCTTCTGGTTTTTTCCCCATTTATTTTGCTTTACAAATTCAAAGGAATCCCATTATCTGTTTTTGCTTTGGTCCCATTACTCACAGAGTACAATCTGCAATTAAAGTGGTCTGGTTGCACCATTGATCATAATTTTCAGAACAGCTTTTATGTTTATGAGAAATCCCTCCAAAGAGCAGCCTGCTTCTCACAATTATGTATTTCAGTCTGAATTGAACACATGAGGAAGTTGGGTTGTGAACAAAAATGAACTGGAATGGGTGATCTCCTTAACTGTCTATTGTCAGTAGTGGGACAAACAACATAGCAGAGCTGAAAATCCATCAGAGCTGACAGGTCCATTACACACCAACATCAAACTGCTTTTGGTTGTCTGAACCATTTTGTCCACTATGTCCCACTTGAAGTATTACAAACAACCTGAAATATTGAAGGTACTTTTCTTTTTCCTGTATGAGTGAAGCACTTTTATTTTGTGATCTTATGTTACCCAATTGAGTTTGTCTAAAAGTAGGTAATTCATTTTTCATTTTGAAAAATGCATGTCCGTACACTATCTCTAAAGTATTGATTTAGAAATATATATTTTCCAGGTTTGGATTAGTATGGAAAGAGGAAGAGAAACTTTGAAGTTTCTAGAATTTACTTGTCATTCTTTTACTCAAATGATAAAAACCGGAATTGTCTGACTCTGGAAACTCAAATCGCAGAACCTCTTAGAAGATTTTAAATTGTACCTTATTTAGGTGCCAAATACCGAAACTTTTACTTGTTTATATTTTTAACAAACAGAAACATGTTTCAAACTCTGATATTTAGTGTAATTTAGTGAAGTATAATTGTTTGGATTTCAAACTGAGATGAGCTAAAGTGGTCGAGATGCCCCTTTACCCTGGAAGCCATTGTCAGCATTGTGCTGATGCATTATTTTTGAAACATACATTGTATCCCAAATAAGTGTTCAGAAAGTTATAAAAAACTAGTGTTTGAAATGTAAGTCTGGAAATATAACTTTTTTGTAATTGTACAGAAACCATCTAATGAGTGGCATTAGCTACCCTCCATCACAATTACTGTAAAGTCTAAGTGCTAAATTTGAAATTACAATGAGGAATACCCAGGACGTTCATTATAAATGTTTGCTATTGCCGCAAAAGGGAAAAAAAAACGTACTAAATCAGCTCCCACAGGACGGACTGCTCCACCAGGTCTCGCACTGCTCTGCCGTATCCTTTGATGCGTCTGGCTATAAATTCTGAGTGCTGCTCATCTGTTCATTGTGAAACAGTCTGCTTAAATACAGGATTGGACATTTAAATGATTTCACTAGTGACAGGCCTGCTGTGACAGAATAACAGATTCTGCTGAACAAATAGGCCGTGGAGGCTGCCGGGGTCCCTGGAGTCAGCGTCGAGCCCCGAGGCTCTGTTTTGTTAAGGACTTGTTTCAGTATGGCAGCACTTCTGGAAACATATTGGCCTTGTTACATTGAAGGAAATGCTAATTCTCACTGACTGTGTCTGGATTGTGGGTCTTTGTGTGCATGCTTGCTGTCACGCGGCTTTGCACATGGGCAAAGGGAGGAGCTAAATAAATAGATTTTTTTTTTTTAAACAATGAAATCACATCAAACCACAAATACAGAAGCATTATTTTAAGTTTAAAACTGAGCAAAACCCAGTGATAAAATGACATATGCCACCATAGAGGTATTAAGGTTTTTGTCTCTCACACTAGATTAATATAAAGCGGTATACGCTACATTCATTCATCCCCTTCATGCTGGCCTTGGATTAAAATGATGCCTTATTTTAGGAGAGTGGCTGTACTTTGACAGGTTGCGTAGGTGTAGGTGGGAGTCCCTGAAGGTATTAATAAGTTTATGGCAGGATGATGAGGAGTAGGTCAGCTAGAATGTGCTTAAAAAAGCCAACCCAAGCTCTTTCTGAACTTACCTTTCTTTGTGTGGGGAATTGGACAAAAGCCATAGTTCCCTCTGGTCTGTCAAAGCTATTCTATAATCAACCAACCGTAGCCCTTCCTTTAAAGAAGAGGAAGACATTATTCAACTTCCTCCTTCTGATCTTGGGGCCACAACAAACCATGTAAGCCATGGCTGACTGGTTAAAGCCAAAAAAAAAAAAAAATAAATGAAAAGAGGAACACAATGTCCTCCTGTCAGCAACCCCAGACACAGGGGCCTATGAGCCAGGCACCACGTGACCCCTGGACCACTACTTCAGCCATGGTGGCCACACAGCTGAACACTGCCACACAAAAAGAGGCCTTGAACCAAAAATGTTTCCGCTCTAACTTAAGGTCAAATGTGAAAAAGAGGGAGTCTTGTTATTTCAAACTGGAACCACAAGTGAAGGATATTTCTTAATCAAAGCCATTGCCACATATTTAGGAGTCTACTGACTGAAATAACTAGAGTAAATGTCATCCACGCACCAAGTAATGGGTTTTCAGCTGTTCTGCCTGCCAGTTGTCATTTAGGAAGGAATTTGTACTGCAAAAAGGCTTGAAGAGGTAAGATGAAGAGCTTATTTTGTATGGATAATTGGCAAACCGAAGCTACCACAGCACTTACAGCATGAGCTCATTTCCACAACCGAGTGAAACTTAGAGACTTAAAGCTCACCCACCGGCTAGATGGTCTCACTTTGCCAAAAGAATACTTTAATTTAAAAAGGAGGCAATGCTCCAAACTTGAGATTCTCAACGGAATTGGCTTACCTAGCAAAATGCAATGGATGGAATTTTTTATAGTAAACTATACAATATAAAAACAAACAAATGAAAACTAAATGTATTTAAATATTATCTAACTATGTTAATTTGTACATAAAAAAATTAATCAAATCACTAACTTTAAATTTATCATCCCAAATATTGCGTACATTTTATGTTCCCTAAAAATTACACACTTGTTTCTCGTGAGTAAATAAAATACAGACGTGAATATGATGTAAATTATAATCATTTCTCTAATTTTATGTATTTGTTATATTGCTGCATTTTTCAAAGTGATATACATATTTAAATATAGTATTGTATATTACTGTTGGCTGTAATATACAATAGGAGGAGGAGAGAGAGAGAGAAATGTGTTTATAATATTTTTATGTTTTCATGATATAAATACCTTGAACTGCCTTGTTGCTTGGACACTTTTACAGATGAATGAAAACTACGCTTTTCAATTGGAATAAAACACAAGTGTTAATTAGACCACACGAGTCCTTCAACAAAATGTCACTTCGTACCGTAGAAGCTCAATTGAAGCATTTTCCAAAACTGTTATTATCCACTAAGCAACATTGATTTTATAAATGTACTGCCAATGATCATGAAGTGAGGCACTGAATGTTAAATAGGTAGAGAGCCCCGTGGCAGTGGCCCCCTGTTACCACTTAGTCCTATTTGGCTGGCCTCACTCACACTCATAATTAAGGCCCCCTACTGTGAATATAAATGGCCCCTCAATCAATAGTGATAGAGAGAAATAAAGAGAGTGAGACATGAAGACCACAGGCATATCTCAGGGGCAAACATGATAGCATTATGAAAGGAGCAGCTTGAAAGCGGCTTTTACTCTGACAAGGGAGCTAACGTTGTAATTGTCCCTCGGGAGACCACGAGCTCTTGTTATTAGAAAACAATTTCTCCCTCTAGGCCACTTCTTCTCCAGCCTGAGGGCACAGACTCTTCCTTTCCCCCCCTCCTGGATCATGTAATCCAGCAACAGAGTCTTGCGCAGTAAATAGATAACAGACACATTTTGTGTTGAAAAGTCTGGCTGAAGGTAATATCATCTTTGTAGACTGGCATTGCCACTTCTGTTGCCACTTTGTTTCCAGTTTCATTTTAACTGTCCTATGCAAAGTATGCATCATTTCAAATAGTCACCTCAGTCCCCATTTAATTTCAAAGGTTTATTTCCTGGAATGAATCTCCTTTGTCAAATCCATTGATCCTTGCAAATCTAGTGCAGTATTGCTGTTTGTTTAATAAATTGACCTGTAATGTAGATTAACTTAAGGAGGGGGAAGAATGGGGGTTAAAATAAGGAGAGAAAAAAATACCCATTAACATTTTGCCTTGTGAGTTTGTGTGGTTAATTTAAAACATTTAAGGCTGGAAATGAGCTTCTCCATCAAATGTCCCACTTCCATTTACATTTCTTGCATACAAGTCAATTTGTGGTTGCCCCACACCATAAATCATTGCCACCGGAATGCTGTGTCTGTACCTCTAGACATTACCCTGGCGCGTGGTACTTAAAAAAAGCAATTTAGAACTCCATTTACTCAAAAACACTGTGCTTTCAGCAGACTCACACTCACACCAGCAAAATGAAGATTAAACAGCAATGCCTAAAATAGTTTTATAGTAGATGAATGTCTTGCAATTGTTTCTTTTCTTCTTTTGTGTGATGCATGGTGCATAAAAAGGTTGAATTATTGGATGTTTTCTTAATACTAAATGGGCATCCCTCTCTTTGGCTAAAAAATAAAGATGAGGGAACATGAAGGCATTTTTTTTTTGGATAAAAAAATTTATATAGTCTTATTTTTTTTTGGCCCCACTCTTCACCTTGAAAAACTGGCAGCAAGAAAAAGAGAAATAAATCCACAGGTCTGTTTACTGTGCTTCCATTTACCATCAATAATGGGCTGATGAAAGAGATGCTATCTGACCAACCAGAAAGCAGTGGTCAGTAAAATAGGTACAATATTGTGTCGCGTATCGGGAAATAATTGATGACCCCCTTCACAGGGATCTCAAACGGGGCATTGGGAAATCATTTTCAATCTATGGCTTAGCAGATGAAACAAATGCTCCTGGCTTGCTTTGTCAATTCTCACTCCTTAGGGTCAAACAAACAGCTTTTCCAGGGCCGACTCAAATTCTGGTGTACAGGCAGCCAAGCTGAAAATGTCCCTTGTCCTCCACAAAATGATACGACAGATCATTGTGTATATACCAACAGTTTATTTGTCATTGAAGAAGTTATGATAAGAGAAGCCTTCGTATTAATTGACCGAGTGACCCTTGCATTCCCACAGCCAGCAGCTGCGGTCATGGTCCGTGTCCATGCCCCCCTGCTCTCATTAATGCCATGGCTAACTCTTTATTAAGACAGAGAAGGAGGAGGAGAGAGAGAGAGAAAACTGTATCAAATGCATCAAGAAACAAATTCAATTATTAAAATAAATACATTTACAAATAAGCACTTATACCTGAAAGGACACGTCACTAATTAATTACATTGACCACACTATTGCAAATTGTATTTATTATGCCTATTTTCTAAGTGCTCTATCTCTTTAATACAGCTGGAAGTTCAATTAAGGTCCTAAAGTGTCAAATCATATAGATACCCTCTACCTTCTGATGAAGGATCTAAGTCCATGACGGCTAAACACCACTGCAGATCAGTCATGGAGTTCAAGGTCCTTCTTTGGGAAGGGCTACAGGAAATACAATCTACAACAAAACATGATTATATAAATAATCATAATACAGTCTTTGATACAATAATACAAAAAAATAAAAATATTTTAAAACAAGACTAGTAAAAATGTTTGCATTAATTGTAATACTTATAGGTGTTTAAGTATATCATATGGTGTTTTATTGATGGATTTCTGCCACAAGTATTTCTTTTCAACGTGTCGTTTTATATCATTTTGGTTTGGAAAAACCCAATAATGATGTTTTTTTCTGTATCAGCTGTGACACAGAAAAAAATAGACCGTGGTGAAAAAAAAAACAATTTAGATGACTAGATTCAATAAGAAATTAAAAAAATGTTTTATATGTATCTATATTACAATTCATAATGAAAAAGGCATAAAAACGACTGCAACTTGTTGGTTGTAGTAAATACATGACAAAGGATTGATCAATCAACGAAATATGATACCAAAAATAGACCAAGCCAGGTGATTTCATGTTTTGTCAAAAGTCAAAGACATAATTCAATTTGTTAAAATGTTGCATAATTAAAATATTTCAGAGACCTCTACTTCTTTGACAACGTCAAGACTTAATTTATCAAGCATATTGCCAATTATATTTTACACATCTCCTACAAGATCATTTTTAAATCTGTTTTGGTTACAATGCAGTTACAAGGACAAGGGCTTATTACGCTAGAAAATTTTGAAAACCAGATGTTATAAGAAATGTTTTTGTTTATCAAATTTCTGGTTCTTTCTTACACCAATAAAGGCCAAATCTTGATGTGTTGTAAGCTAAATATCAAAACTGTTGACATCAATTTAATATAATAAAACCAAATGGAACTTTATTTTAAGTTCTAAGAATCTGAGGGTTAGCTAGAAAAGCTGCTAAAATGTGACGCAGGCTGGTGAGGCCAATCAGTGTTTTAATGCTCTTTTCAGCACGTCTGTGTCAACTCAGCAACTTCTTAACTGATTAGTTTAGCCTCGGTGCTACCAGGTGCCAGACAATGGAAACTACGGAGGAAATATTCACACAGCCCGAGCAGTGCCGCATTGCTGTGCCAATACAACTAATGAAACAATAAATTAAAATGTTTTACAATTATTTCTCAATGGAAGCGGCTGTAATTATTTGTTTACGCTCTGTGTCTAAACATCCTAATTAAAAATATGATGTTTTTAATTAATTAAAATTGCAGCAGTTTTTGACACACTGCTGCAGCTCGTGTTTAAATAGCTGTCAGTGCGAAAATTTGTGACCGCTTTAATTGACTGACAAACTGAATTTCTTTAAAAAAAAAAAAAGGTTTTTAAATTTGTGAGACAGGGACAAAGTAATTAAATAAAGGGTTTAACACACAAGCATGAAATATATTCATATATTCTACCTGAAACAGCAACACACACACACACAAAAATCTGACTGATCATAATGCGATGCACAGAACTCCTTCATTGTTCATCTAGGGCTTGGCTTGAAGTTAGCTGAGGGGAGGAAATCGACTGGCTTCGCACCTGGGAGGCTCAGATTGTGCACGCTTGCTGTGTCCACAGGCCTCCTGCCTGCCTCTGTGAAACCAACAGTTTATCCTTGACCAGCAGGGCCTGGAGCACGCTCCGGAGGGGGTCGCATTCTACAGCATTACCAAGACAATGGGGCCATATGGGGAGCAGAAGGAGCTCCTGCTTGCCTTTTCAGCACACAACAAACAGCGCAGCATATTATGTGTGGCAGCGGTCACTTTGAGGTTACTGTTTTTAGCATAACAACTGATGAGTGAGGGGGAAAGTCATTTTATTCCAATTTAGGGCTATTATTGGGACAACGAAAGGGGGTTAGATTTATGAGTTTTGCACAATATGTCCCTCGGTCAACATGCTCACAGTGGCCCAGGGGGATGATAATGACACTACCTCATGTTCATGAAATCAGCATCATGGAAAACTGACTACTCAGACGATTTCTGTATGTTACTCAGATCACACAGAATCTTATTATTCTGTTCTTTGAGCTCCTTTAAACGCACATTTAGTTCTGGTTTTGAAGCAAGAAATTGCATAAGAGCATAAAAAAAAAAACACCCCAAAAAACACAAGCATATGACAAGTTCTGATGTTGACAAATCCAACAGGCACAAATGACAAAGTAAGCAGCTGTGACGTCACATGCAGGAAGCTGCAAAATGATGCAATTATAAATGTCTGAACATCTTGCATGTTGATTGGAGCATCACAGAGCTTGTGCCGGTAGACTGCAGATCCAATCCTTGTCTAGTGTATGGCATCTTCACACACAGCCAGCAAAGCAGAAAAGATCATATGGTGAAGTGTTGCTTGATCTGCGACAAGTGCGTCAATGCCAAGAGACTTTTTCTACCCCCCTTTTTCTTTGAGGATGCGCTAAACGTCTCAGTTGTTTTTTTTCCCAGATTTTGCAAAAGCGGTAATAAATTCAGACTGATATATATTAGCCAAAAAATAAGATGTTTTGGTTTTTAAAAATAATATTGAGCTACAAAAATTTGCACTTTAAATTGTTACTGGTACTCTCCAATATGGTGTCAATAATTATTGGCCTATCTGCATGTAATGAATTGACTATACTCATGATCTGGCTCATAATGATTTTAGGACACCAAAGGGTCCTCTAAAGAAGATGAGAGCCTATTGATCCACAAGATAAATGCTCTTTAGGATGTTAATAGACTAATTTGCTTTAATGATTTCTCCTAGCACTTCCACAGTCAAGGACAGGATAATATACACTTAAAAAGGCATTCCGAGCAGAAGTGCGGCAACTGGATGCTTCCTGCATGAAAATGTGGGGCATTGGAGTCGCACGTTCAAAATTGATGATCAACCTCGCCATTAGTTTGTCTTTATTTGCTTCCTTTCGAGGTAATTATCATGGATTAATGTCGTTCTGAGATGCTTCGCAAAATAACATTAGCAGTATCTGTTTCCAGAATAACCTGCTCTGGTCTAATAAGCAGAATAATAACACTTCCAGCTTTTTCTTTGATGCAGAACCACAGTGTACGCCAAGCACATGGTCCGTGCGATGGATGGTTGATGCTTCATTTAAATAATTAGTTGTCAGCTATCCCATATCACCATTAAATATGTAAGTGCTACAGTGCCATGCAAAAGCAATGATAAAACTGGAACAAATTTCAATGAGTTGTATTGGGATATTATGTGAGGAAGTCGTTCCCAGTTGTGAAGTAGCAGAAAAAGTACAGACAGAAATCTGTGGTGGTGATTTGTATGAAGTCCACTTTACTCTTATATCACTAACTATAATTCACTGCAACTAATTGGCTTCATGCATCACCTAATTAACAGTATTGTATGCATCATTTGAAAATTAAAAGAGTATGACCTAGACGCCAACCTACCAAGTATGATCGTCGACCTAATCTAGCAGTCCAGGGCAAGAGCCTTAACTTTGAAAGAGCTGCATCAATCCACGGCTCAGGTGTGGGAATGTGTAGACAGGATAAATATCTGCTGAATCCCTCAAGAAATCTGGCCTCCATTGAAGAGTGGCAAGTTTATCATAAATTGCAGATAGAAAGTCAATAGAATGCTGCTCTTCAGTTGTGCCAAGACATGCAGAGAACAAAACAAGCATCAGAAAGAAGGTGCTCTCGTCAGAGGAATCTAAAATTAAACTTTTACGCCTATATTCATAATACTCTGTGTCACAAAAAATGAATATACTGCACACCATGCACACAAACACTGTGGTGGCAGCTTCATCCTGTGGACTTAGAGCAAAAGTGGTTAGAGATAAACACTTAGCAATTCTGGTAGAAAATATTTTACAGACTGAAAATGATGTGAGACATTTGTGGGAGTAATAACTTGCTATATTTAGCGTTAGATGATCCTATTTTGAAATCTAATTGTGACTTTATGGTAATCTGACTGAGATTCAGCTTTTTTGCACAGAGAAACTAGAAACAATATAAGTCAGAAGACATACAAAGCTAGAAGTGACATACTTGAAATGATTAAAGTGCAAGGTAGTTAAATATCAGGAGGTGAATATAAATGCAGATTTTCCATCCTTTCAACTTCACAATCATATTCCACTTTTTATTTTATCATAAAAATTGAAATATACGTTTAATTTTCTGGTTGTAACATGATGAGATCTAAAAAAAAAAAAGTGGGGTGTAAATACTTTTCCTAGTTGCTGAATGTGTCCTTATTGTCAATCAATTGTAATCTAGCATTTTGTCATAAATGCTGTTTCTTATGCGCGACTTGACTTCTGCAAATCTTTGAGTAACTTCTAGGGATTGTAGTCCACCACCGAAGCACATTTATGCTCAGACAAAGGCAGTGTAGTATGACACATCCGAGACAAGATGAGCTATTGCTTTACCAGTTTTAGGCACAAATGACATTGACTTCTGGGAGATGGAACTCTTTAACATGCTCTGCACCAACTGAGTCACATCTGCCGTTGACAAACAGCTAAGGAGTAACCTGAGTCTATGTTCTCTTTACTGGCAATTTTTACATTTTATCATTGAAGTCAATGAGCCAATCTGCAATTTACGCCACAGAGAGCGGGATGAGTGTATTCAGAACCCGGTCACACACCCAATCTCCTACTAAAGAGCAGCGATAATGTAATAATGCCTCACTGATGTGCCAGGCAGTAATGGTGCTGAACATCTCCCATTCATCCAACACTACCTGATCATTGCTTTAACGGAATAATACATTACTGCTGGAAATAGCTGTAAACGTCCAACTTTATCTTGGGAATGTGCTCTCCTTTTTACCTCGGGAAACGTTCGTGTCCCTCGGTAATAAAAGGCAGAGCTATCAGGATGAAATGAAAAAGAGATTGAAACCCTTCTGTCTCTGTCAGAAAGCGTGCAGATACACACACAGTATGGCCTTCCTTGTATTTTGTAGCCTACAGGCTGTTTGTATTATTATGATAGTAGTGTATTATGATCCTATGCTTTCTGCAGAAATAAAACCAAACATTTAAGTCAGCTGCTTTTTTTCTTCTATGACTGTAAAATAGGTTTGATTGAACATTATTTCTCTCTGTTTCTTAGCCCTGTCAATTCCTCCTTTCTTGACAAATTGCAGTCAATAATAGCCATCCTAGAAGTGCTTAAATGGGCCAGGGCACACCAATGTTATGGCTGTTCATCCTATTTAAATTGCTTCCTACCTTATGTAATTACAGAAACAAGGTTTAAGAGAAGGTGGTTGGAACACAGAGGTGAAGGCAGGGATGCATACAGCATTAAGCTATGAATATAGCCACATAAGTGGAGAAAAGAGAGCTTTATTATAATTGAGAAAAGATAAAGAAAGAAGGAGGTGACATCTGCCATTAACCTTATATCAGGCCATTTTGTAAATCAATGTCACTCACATTTAATAACAAGTGTAATCACAGGAATTATGCTAATTTAATTTGATGCCTCCTGCATTATGCAAATTTCAGCCAAATATAATGAATCTTGACACCTGACCAGTGTGGTGTACAGCATGGGTGTTTCTTGTTATCACAGAGTCACTGCTGACAGCATTTAAAGAGAAACATCAAACTATATAAGCAGACCTTTGGTCCTGTTTCTACTTTTTTTTCTTCATTTAGTTTCTAAAGAAATGGTATTCCAGATTTTTATGTTTTATGTAAAATTCCATACAGTTTTCCAGAGTTCCATGTTTGCGTTAATTTTAAAAAACATTAGAGTGAATTTCTGACAATATTTCTACAGTGAACTGGCTCCAAATGTGGACCTTGGAAAAACCAGAGACAGGAAGAAAGGAGCAAAGAACAATGGAATGATTAAAGGAAGCATCAGAGGTAGAGAACAAGAAAATAAGAATTAAACACAAGGAAAGACGGTAGACTGAAGGAAGGAAAAAAGGAAGAACACAAGTAAGAAAACAAGAAAAGAGACAAAACAGTTCTTTCAGACACAATGAAAGAAGGGCAGAAGTAGGAAAGGAAGTTAGGTAGGACATAACAAATGAACAAATGCGAGGAAAGAAATAACCAAGAAAGGAACCAAGGAGTAACAAAACACAGAAGGAATGGAGGAAGGACACAAGGAAGATGGTCGGAAAGTACAATAGAGTAGGAACAAATTGTAGAATTAAAAATAACATTTTCTTAATCTTAATTTGTTTTTTGAAAACTTGTCTAGACCTGAGAAGACTAAACTCCAAGTCCAGATTTTTCCAGACTGGGTAAGAACCCTGGCAGTCAGACTGGTGAGATTTCATATCAAAGTCACACTGGGTGTTATTAAAAGGTCTTTGTGTAAATTTGTTCAGCAATTCAGAAAATGCTTCTGTAATGGACTTGGCTACGATGAAATACCCGAATGAATGAAAAAAAAAAAAAAAAAAAACTAAACAAACAACACGTCTGCCACAGAAGCAATTTTCTTTGTGCTGTATTAGTGACCAACATGTCTGCATGACCCACAGACTCTGACAACAACCCCACAGACACACCACTATAACACCTTGTTATTAAGTGGTTCATAATAACAAGGGGTGGAGAGGGGGGGACTCGGCGCTTCAGACGCACTCAGCTGGTTCACTGCAGCCGAATGTTACAGAGTAAAACAGCATGTCATGCTGCCATTTGACACGGTGAAATAAGATTAGATGAGATCCATTTGAGAGTGCGGGAAGTGCAGTGGCAGGCCACGTTCTGCCGTGCAATCTGCAGCGGAAAAACATGGAGCAGGAGGAGGCACAAAAAGTGACAAGAAAATCACTTTAGGTCGATTCTGTTACATATTGGATGCTTATTCTTCTATCAGTTAAAATATACATCCTTTAAATATCTTTATTTAGTGGGTAAAGATAGTGTAATGCAAAATGATTCATTCATTTTGAACTTTTTTGCATAATAACCACAAACTTTAGTGTGTTTATTTAAGATTTAATTTAATTAATTGTGTAGTGGAAGGATATGTGAGGAAAGAATGTTGTATTTACATTTAGCACAATTTTTTTGCACAAAATGTTGACAACCACGTATTATTCTCTTCTTCAGAGCTTTTGAGTTCTTTTTATTGGTCTGGAACAGAAAAGGCACTAAAGATTGTGACTTTAATCTGAAAAAGTTGAAGTAATATTTTACCAAGACAGCACTTGGAAGAAGAAAGCCCAAACGTATCAAAAATGATTATCTATTTAGAAGGTAGAAAATTAAATAGAGGAAATGCAAAAGGAATGTTATGTGTTCTGCATGGACAGACAAAACCAAACATAACTAAAAACTATTTAGATCTGTTAAAATATCAACATAAATCAATCATTTCCTATTCTCTATTTTGCATCCACGTTTAGACTGTTTCTGTTGGTAAGAATTTATATGCTTGAAATGAGGAGTGTTACTAAGGAGTCCTATGGTGTGCTACCATTCCAGGATGTAAAATGAGCTTCGATCTGTCCCAGAGGTAGCCCATCAAGAGGTGGGAAGGTTAGTTGGTCGTCACACCCATCTAAACTCTGGTCTGTGAAAGACTGCCAGAATCAATGCTAATTATGCTGCCATCTGCGAGGTGCCTGTGCTAGCTTGACACCTGTTCACTTCCAAGTGACATGAAGAAACTTCAATCAGGCTACCAAACAAGATGCTAACACTGATAAGGGGGGAAATGATTGGTAAATGTATTGGCAGCAATGACTGTTGGTGGATAACCAAGTGAAAAGAGACGCCTGACACTTGATTCTCATTCTCTCCTATCAGAATGGAGCATTAGCCTATCTTCTGTCTTCTTGCTATGTCTTAGCTGCAGATGCAAATGCCTAGATCCATCCACACTCACTCTAAAGTATGTTTGCAATTTATATCCCTAGGCTGTTGGAAAACTGTCCCTTTGCATATAATTTATCATGCAGACAATCCGTCACAAGACTTGATTAATATTTTCAGGGGAATCCTTTAAACTTTAGAGGCTCATCTAGCCAGCCGCATTAGGCAGGCAGCTCGCAAGAGGAAACCAATAAACTAGGTTTTGCTGTTTGCTCACTGAGACCTGGGGCTTGTCAATTCTTCGCCCCTTGAAAGAGATCTGCCGTTAAGGTGACATGAGAAACAAATGAGGCCAATTTCTCCTCCAATGTCCCATCTGATATGTCAATAAACGCCCTGCAGTTGCAGGATGCTCCAAGATAGATTTTTCCTTGCAGCTAGACAATCAGTGGAATACATTTAACTTTTCTCTCATAGGTGATTGGCTTGGGTAAAACCAATGCACTAGTGTTAACTAGCAACTGAAGGTGTGATTTGTAAAATATCTGGAGTATTTGCTCCCCTTTACTGAAGACAGCAAAGTGATACATCTGAACTATCTTTCATTAGTTGAATACAAAACTGTGGGGTGGACCAAGAAACCAGTCAACAGGACAATGGATATGATTTCAACACTAAGCCTTGTCTTATGTCTCATTTAAATTTTATTTGCATAACACAGAAGTAGGTATAAACATGGAGGGCACACAACCCAATTCTATATAAATCAGAAAAAGGTCCCCGCAAGATTTTTGATCTCAAAACTGAATTTATACTTGAAACTTTGATTTTTATTTTAGTTAATCCTCATTTCCAGTCTCTTGGCAAATCACAATAAGAAAAAAGTTCAAGACAAATTACGAGCTGAGGAAGAATATATATTAGAACCATGTTTGGTTGACAAACTGGAAAAATGCCAATATACAGCATAAAGACATATACATAAAGAAAGTTATGGTAGAATTAGTTAGAGTGTTTTTCTTTTCCATGTTATGGAAATGTTTCAATTTATTTTTTGATTTTTCAAAGGTTAAATTTTGAATCTAAAGAAAAACATAGCTTAAAGAAGAATACTTTCACACTGGTGTTTTTAAGATTAACGCTAACTGAAGAATGGGTCCATGTCATAAAGTAAAACCAAACTGAACATTTCATCTTTCGGTTTCTTGTTTTTAAAGTATTTTAGAATCAAAATGAATTTCTGAACAGGTGTTGAATGTAAAAGGAAAACAAGACTGTACGAAGTAAAAAAAAAAATATGGTAAATTGACTGAAAATAAATTGATGCAGTGCATTTCAAAATTAACAGCAGTACAATTTTTCACCATTTTATCATTGCAAAATTGAACTCTAATGTATTTTATTTGGATTTTATGTGATAAACTAATGCAATAGGAGTGGATAATTGTAAAGTGGGAGAAAACGATACAAAGATTTTACAAAGCAAAGAAATCCTGAAAGAGTGACCTGAATTTATACTCAGCTCCTAACAGAGGCAGGCAGAGCAGGAAGCGAACAGGCAACCCACCAACTGCTGGGTAAACCACTACTGCTGCTGCCAGAAAATGGACACATATCATACCTGATATTATAACTGCCACAAAATCTACCAATAGCATCGCGACTGGAAGATTTTATTCATGTTGTGCAGCCTAGGTTGTATTACCACAAACAAAAAAAACAAAATGGGGCATAAGGAGATACAACATGTGGATGGTTAAGGTCTTTAACTAGAGTAGAGTTCATATGAGGTTTAATTGTTTTCAATCACAATATGCTCATTGGAAACATGTACAGAAAACCCTAAGAGTAGTTTATTTTAAAGAACCGAAAATAGATTTAAAAACAATTCTGAAAAGCTTTATGTTCAAACATTATTATGGTTAGAAGGAAAGACAAAGGCTAATATGGCAAGCAGCACAATGAAAGAAGAGTTTGGGAAAATATCTGGCTAGAAGGAAAAAAATATGTAAACTAAAATATGTTTGTCAGCTATTGTGACAACAACTGAAGAAATGAGAACCAGAAATGAAAGTAGAACCCGATTAGAAACAGCACACTACAGGCTCACGAGTGTTTGTGATCCTTATATGCAGAATTATAGCTTCATCTGCTGAGCTGCAGCATCAATAGGCATTCATTACGCATGCAGCTCATAAAGTCAAATGTTTTTCAATAAATATCATGGGAACAAGGCCCGAGATACTCCACGTTCAGAGACTTACAATAGCAGCATATGTTGAGGTGGATTGAGTCCTCAGGCTCCAATCTGGCTCGCAACCGTCCAACTTAAAAGATAAATCATGTGAGCTATTTTTCCATTATGTTAATCAAAACACTTGCCATATGCATTACTATTATTAGTTTGGTCGCAGCAGACATCCTGTTTTCAATGTGAAATTGTGAGGCTGAGCCTTAATTGATAAACACAGTTTTAGGATAGTGAAAGATAATTCAACAGCTGGCCCTTTTTATATCTCTTGTTAACACGTTATATATGTTTTATAGGGTGTCAATTGATTTTGTTTTATGTTGCAAGTTTATGAGGATGCTGCAATGTGTAGTGAAAAACATAATTGACAAATAAGGTGATGCAATTGTTTTTTTTGTTTTTTTTTGTAATAACAACACAACATTCATTCCAGTCTATTTTCCGGGGACGTTTATGCCTTGTCGTTACCAGTGACAGATGTGGTTTACGTGACTTTTAAGCAAAAACAAACAGGACAAGGTCTATGGTTCTGGCACTTAAAAGGAGTTTCAGAATGTGCGTTGACCCATCTGAGCCGCGCTAATTGATAGGGAGATGCACGTGGAGGTTTAGACAGCATCTTAAATTCCAAGGTTCCACTTACAGCCTCGCTGGACGTCCTTGACTGGAGCCAGACGCAGATCTAAAGAGCGCTGTTGGCCCCAACAATGTCATTGTTATGGCCTTTGTCATCTCAATTAGCAGGCTGGTGCTAAAACACAGAGCTCCAAATGGTGGCATCAGTGTTAACCCGGGACGCAACACAGTGCCCATAAAATCAGGCACTTATGCCGAGTGCTGACCACACTGTTTGTCTCTCATTACCTTCAGGCAGCAAAACGGTGCCCAGAGGTAACTCTAATGACCCTCTGTTTCACAAAGATTCTGCACAACACTCTGCTGCTGGGGGATGGAAGTATGAAATGAAGTGTCTGCTTTATTTTTCTGCACACAAACTGAGCTTGTGAATACAGTGCTTTCCACGAGTATGAATGGTACTCTGTTCAAATAAATCTGAAAAAATCTGTTTCATAACTAAACCATGTCTGAGAATTATATGTTTAATTTGGGGGCCCTTGTTTAATTAAAAAAACAATGCCATTTTTAACCTCAGTAGGGGGGAAAATATTATGTTAAGAAATAAACTTTTAACACAATCACAAGGGCTACAATTACTAGCATCCCTACCAGTAACTATGAAATACATTTAATTAAACCATTTTTAAATACCATTAATCATAATGTTAAGCCATCTTAAATTGTTCTGTGCCTTTTCATTACAATAAAATATAGATATCACATTACACAGTAACTCATTTCTCTTGGCTACTCTTCAAGATGGGAAAAACGAGAGAAAGTCATTCAAGGACAGATGAACAAGTTTACCTGTACAGTCAGAGCATTAATTCAGAGAATTAAAATCCACGTTGGACAATGACACAAGTTAATCTTGGTACAACACACTGTGAGGAGGAAGCCAAGAGAGGAACAATTTATTTTCAAGCATTTGTGCACAACTTTCAAGGGCTCTTCCGACAGAAAGTCATTTTATAATTAAATATGTGCGTCTAAGTCATGCCAAAGAGTGGATGATTAAATTAGGCCCATTTTAAGGTCAATGTATTTCTTAATCAGTTGTCCTTTTTGACGATTCTTGGGACAAGAACTCCTCCAACTCTTTTGTAATTGGCCCTCTTAACTGTTTCCACTGTCTGCCCTCATACACTTGTGGTTTATTGTTTCCTGCACTTTCAGCCCAGGCACAGCATATAATGCTGTGCATGTTTAACAGTCATTTCCATAAGTAAGTGCAATTTCTGTACAGTTTGTTCCTGTGTAATGAAGTGAAATCTTGTTTGTATTCCCCCTTTATTTCACAAGGAAACCCACTCAAGCAGCTAGGAGGGAATTAAAGCAGCTAAAAATTAAAAAGCGGCACTATCTTTAACTGAATGTCACACTATTAGGAAATAAAATCAATTATTTGCATACTAAGTAGTTCTGTTTTTGTTATTTCATATTTTGCTTTTTTTTTTCTTCTCCTCATTGTTAACATCTGAGTCTATAAGTGACCTTAACAAGAAAAAATGCAAATGACGTGCGAAAGAAAATGGCTAACATTTATTTATCCTCGCTGTTCTCTTGTCTTGTTGGTGTCATTAGAACAGTTCGCTGCGTCCCATTCTCTCCCATTATCTCTGCTATCAACGCAGCACAGCAAGATTCCAGCAGGGCTATAAATACTTCCCCTGGACCACATACGGCTAGCACATCATCTCCCAGACACAGCTTAATGATGGAAAAAAAATCTAATGTGTTTTTGCTCTCTTTCTTCAACACATTCTCACAACACCATGAAAAAAAAGTCAGCCGGCTTGCAGAAGTTACACATACATTTAGCTATAAAAGAGGAAAGAAAGGAAGAAAGAGAGAGAGAAAGGGAAAATACATCTGCTCCTAAGTGTCGGCAACGTCTAAGAAGGTGTGAGAGGAATGATAGATGTCTGTCTTGATCATCCAGCAGCGCAGGTTTTTGTCGATTGCATCAGGGTCACTGACTGGCTCGGCAAAGCCATTAGAGCGAGAATGCAAAAGGAACACTTTATCTGAATTCATTATAAATGGATCTATATCTTATGTTTAGGGCCAAGGACACGATTTGTATCACAATGCAAATATCTATCATTAAATGTTGACAGTTCATTTTTCCCTGGCAAAGAAAGAAAAATGTTTTCCGTGCAGCTCTCTTTCTGTGCTGTTCCTTTTCTGATGAAGGGCCACAGAGTAGTTGAAGCAGATTTGTTGTTTAAATTGAATGGTTTGTCATAATTTCATTGTTGGTGGGGGCGGAGGGTTACCCAGTTTAATGATTTGCATGTATTGTAACATTACAGGTAAAAAGTATGATAGATAGTTCATGTATAACTAGTAAACAGAAAATCAACAATATTTATTTCTGTAGTTTTTTTTAGAGGGTGAAACAACAGAGTAAACTTTTTCAAACCAACAGCAAGTATTCACAAATTTTATGTCGACACCATCAAATTTTTAAGGTTTATAAACTGGGTGGAAGAGCCGTGAAGTGCATAATGTTTTCTCTAAGTATTTTCTTGGTATAGATGAGAACAGATAAAGTACTGAGAATATTTGGATGCCCAGTCTTTATTGGGAGCACCCTAACCCTAACACAGAAATTATATAGAAATAAGCAATGACTTCAAATATTCGGGCTAAAGGAATGGCTAGTTTAAACCAATTGTTTTTCTGCGTTACAGCAATATCTGCATAAAAGAAAGCATACTCGGTTAGTAAGCTTCCATCCATCCATCCTAGCGTAATATAAAACAATTTGAAATTAAAAAATGTATCACTATAGACATAAAACAACATAATAACCCTTTTTATTTATGAAAAAGGAACACAAATGACTAAGAATTCTAGACATTGGCATCTGAGGAATTACGTAATTTAAAAAAAACTTATATATAACCTAAATAAGTTTCATCAGTGTCCAAACTCTCCTTAAAACAAACTCCCACATCCTAATTTTCCACAGCAGTGCTCAATGCATGGGGTTGAGTCGCTGTGCAAATGGCTGGGCATGTCTGTCAAAGAGCAAAAAGAGCATCCCATTGTGCTGCTATCTAAATAATGGCTATAAAGCGTAGCTAACGGTGTCCTCTGAAACGTGCTCAGGTGGAAAGAACTAGACAAACAAGAGACAACAACTGCAGTGCTGCATGACACAAAGGACAAAGTGAGGGCCTCATTTCCTCCTCCTAATCAGTGTTTACATCCATCCCACTGCTTGTGGTGGTGACTGGGGATAGTGTGTTTCCATCAGCAATAGTAAACTAGCAGGACTGCAGTCATGGCTATTTCTGATGAAAACAGACATGCTCCATCCATCTCTTTCTTCCTACTTTTTTTTATTTCCCTTATGTCCCGCTTATCTCACCTCCCTCTTTGAATCTCTTTAATGTAGGTCGAGAAAATTACAACTAATTAGGGATGTAAATGGTGTCTTCTAACTCACTAACACACTAAATTGTCTCTTACCTCAGCAGAAAAAAAATGTGTCATAGGAGTCAATGTCAACTTTTACTGGTGTGGGGTTATTAGCATTTTTGCATGCATCAGTTCTGGGGATGTGTAGCGCCTACAGAGCCGGGGCATAAGCTGCATTGCAGGAAATAAGTAGAGCTCTTTTAACCCTGTAATGCAAGATCAAGTTTTTGAGCAAATATGTGTTATAAAAGGCACAAAGAGGCACAGCAGGCAAAGTCTACATACAACCTCATGAACCTTAAAGCTTTCAGATTTCCTTGTACATGTGTGAGTTTTAAAAGGTTTTGAGTTGCAGAAAGTTTTGAGATTATGTTCACTCTGTATATTTCAGAGTCAGAAAATCTACAAATGTTCAGGGTATAAAGATTAAATAAATTGGTCATTCCATTTATGTTTTAAACCAGACATATGATTTTAAAACTCAAAACAAGCCACTTGAGATTCTACAAATCCCATTTGAGCCCCTCTAAAATTGTAATGTCCAGTCCTGAACTTAGCATTTTTATTATTTCAAATAGTTCCTGTCCATAGTTGTTCACTTAATAAAATGTGGTTGTTTGCTTACCATAGCTTTTCATAGCTTGCTATTTTTTGGGTGGAAGTGTCGCATAAGCTCTGCAGCTTTCTGCCTCTTGTGTATGTTTTGTCCTACATTGATTAACTAAAACAGACAAAGTTGAGTGGAATCATGCGTCTGGCTACAGGTCTGAATCATGACCATAATGATTGAACGTATGAATGCAGTTCAATAGCAGGAGATCAGAGCTTGCACTCTAGCTGAGCACATTAAATATCTTTGTCACCATTCTAATGGTTAAGGCCAAGATCTGAGATCTGGCTGACAGAGGGGGCATAAGTGAACCATTGGTACCAACAGTAGGTGCCAACCTGTAGAGTTTTGGGGCAACCTAAAAATCAGAGATGAGAATAATTAGACCTATGCAAAGTGTTTCAGTTTCCAATAAGCATAATTTCTACATCAAAACACCATTTAAGGTTATCTCAAATGTACGATCGACATGTAACAACTCCTGTTGTTACATGTCGATGTAACAACAGGAGTTGTTACAACAGAAGTTGTTACAGGATGTAACAACTCCTTCAAAAAATAAAAATAAAAAAATAAAATAAAATACTCTGACCACATAGAGGCCCATAGATTGTGCTCGGCTGGTCATTGATTGACCGCCCAGGATGGGGACCTCATCATTCTCTCAGCTGTTCCTACATTTCATGCAGCTCAATCCATTTACATTTAAGCACAGCGCAGCTCGGCCTAATTAGTTCTATGGCTCCATTAGTCTACATTGTGGTCAATTCATTCATCACCTTGGATTTTAGTTAAAAGCCCATTTTTATGAACTTAACACTGCTTTCTGGCTTTTACCGTTTGCTTCTTTGAGATTAGATATGTTTGAGTTAACTAATGAAAAGAGTGACATCAGAACAGTTGTACCTGTTAGATACTTAATTATATGATTTATATTTTTCACATACATGCAAACATGCAAAAAAGATAAGGGAAAGAAGTGTAATAATTTGAAGCACCGAAAGGGATAGTAATGATCCCTGCACTGAGTGACTTGGCTCACCCACTAGCATACTGGCTTGCATGGTCCATTGGCTGCAAACTTGCTGAGGCCTAATTCTCATATTACAGCTCAAAAAAGGCAGGCAACCAGGAGATTAATTAATTCTCAGACGTGATTAGACACAATCATGTTTGAGTTGCCATCCAAATACTTCCCGAGTTATTAGTATGTAAGAAAAGTTTGTGAAAACCTCTGCTGGTGTTGAGAAAACAATAGATCAAAGATGTGTGGACTGTGCTTTACACAAAGATTTCAAGCTCTGAATTTCTTGCTGTTTTGCATACAGCATTAAAGGACTAAAAACTGGGAAGGAGAACAGAAATAAAAAGTATAAAAACTCTGGTTTGTTTTTATATCCCCTATGCTGGACAACTTGTTGGTTGAACAGCACTGTGCAAAACTCATAAGTCTAATGCATTTTATCTAATGAATCTCAGTCTCTATAAAATCAGAGCTTTTAAAGAGACTCATTGACATTGAGATCTTGATGTCAATGAGACATTTTAGCTGAATAAAAGATTTCCAATAAAAAGAGCACAATACAGATAATATGCGAGTTTCACTTCTTGAATGAGTAAAAGTGGCTGAAATCCAAAGAAAGAGCATTCAGAAACTCTGAAGAAACATTGGTAAAAAAAAAATACTTTCGGAGATTACAATACGGTCTGGCTCCTTGGAATCAACACACAAAGAAATGAGGGACGATGCTTTTGCACAGGACTGTATCCCACTTGTATTCACTTTACCAGTGCCAGGTTACCACTATTTTACAGCATGTCTGTTATCTGCTGAACAGAAGTGCAATGAGTCGACCTCCCTGGAGAATATAATGTCTGGTACAGTCTCTGAAAGCGGAAGCCATTTCCAGGCCAAGCTACCCCGGAGTCCCCAGCAGGGAGACATGAGCCAATCTCAGGCCCCGCCACGGTACCCACTGCCCTTTCACTCCCACATCCTTCCCTTTTTATCTGGAATCTATTTCCTTGCTCACCACCCCCCACCCCCAAACCCTCGTAAGGTAACTCCATCTGAAATTTTACATCTCCCCTTCTCTCTTGCTCTCTCTCTCCCCAGTTTCCTTCTCTCATGATGGATGAGCTCCACTCTGGGTGTCTCAGCCTGTCCATCATGTGCTGCGATTAGGAATTAAAAATTGCAAACGTTTCACAAAAGCCACCCCCATTCTTTTTCTCCTCCAAACCCACCTTTCATCCAACCATCACCACCATTAACACCACATACCCACACAGTCTTACATGCTATCCCCTATTCAGATGCACCAAACACCTACATTTATCTAAGTGGGGTAGAAAAAAACATAATTTATTTTGTACTTCCCAGATAATTTAAGTTTTTCTCCCCCTTTCCTTTCTACAGGAATTCTCCATTTCCCTATAAAATGAAAATTCATCTAGAATTACATCTTATGTCATCATTATGTTTATTAAGCGTGGATGATGTATATGAACAGCGCTGGCTTGCCGCTGAGTGCTTAATGATGCATAAGATTAAGCCGAGGCTCTCAGCTGCGCTGTGACTCCCCTCTGGTACCCATACTGCCGAGGCATGCTGGGAGTACAAGCTCCAAACGGCCATCAGGTGAAAGGAACTAACATCTCTCTTTTTGTCTCTTTCTGTGTGTGTTTATGTTTTCCGCATGCTTGTAAATGGAGGACTGATTTTCCCATGCATGTGTAAGAACTGAAAAGGAGCGGAGCACTGTCATTGCATCTTATGGCATTTCTGCACCTACATTAGGAATATCTAGCATCTTTTTCCAGCTCACAGTGCTCTGATCTTGAGATTTTGCTATCTTTCTGCTTCTCTATCAATTCCTCGACCGTTTCTCTCCTTTTATCTTCCTCCTTCCCCTTCTCCCCTGTTTTGCCACAGCAATCTATGACAAAAACATTATCCTTCTGCTGCTAAACAATCCAATAAACCTCTCCACAGGGAGGAAGTTAACCTCTTGTCTGTTCGACTGATGCCTTCCTGACCACGTGACAGCTGCCACAGTAAATTCAAATCATTAGTCTCCCACCCACCCGCCAGCCCCTCCACCCATCAGAGGGGGAAAAAAACTTCTATTAGTAATGGAGACCCCGTAAGAGACCTTCCGCAGAGAGCGCTGCCTTCCCCAATTCCCAGTGGAGAAATCCTGCGCAAAAAACTAATTCTACTTTTAATAATCTGTCATCAGGACCAGAGGCAGTCATAAATTATGTGGGGGAGCATGTGCGAGAGGAAGCCACAAGAGGGAAATCGGGATTGGAAAGAAAATCGGAGCCTCAAGTTGTGACAAAACTTTCTGGAGAATAAATAATAACCTACAAATAGGATTGGTTGTTAAGTCACAGCTGAGTGAGTAGTCAAAGCCATTCCAATCAGCCAATGCAGATGAGGAGTTTATAGGTGGGGCTCTGTCGTTTGTTTTCCTGTACTCCTCCCTCTTTTTTTTTTTATATGCAAGCCACCTTTTCTCATTCGTGTCTCCTTCAAGCTTATTATATTCAGAGCCTGTTGTCACACCCTGGGCTGGTTTTATCCTTAACTCCTTGAGTGCCAAACCAAAGCCTACTCTAGTAGGGATTTTTCTACCAAAGCTGTTTCCGTGCTTCATCAGGCCTGTTGCTAGAGCCAGCTATTTAGTTCAGAAGCAATTCTTAAGTTGATAACATTTCAGAGCTAAGTTGATGTCACATCGTTACATTGCCAAACATTTCTGTACTTGTAAATGTCTTATCTATTTATCCGTTAATGGGAACAGTTTAACTACATAGGTCAGATTATTTATCTCTGTGAAAATCTCTCTCTCCTTCCCACCTTGTTGATGCAGGGCCACAGGGGAGATAGTGCCTCTCTCCAGTGGTCATTGTACAAGAAGTACACCCTGGACAGGTCAACAGTCCATCTCAAGTCAAAACAGACACACAGGACAAACACTCACACATAAGGATATGGATATATAAGGATATGGAGAGACATCTACATAAGGGTAATTTAAAGAGGCCAATCGACCTAACAGTCATGTTTTTGGATTGTGGAAGGAAAGCAAAGTACCCAGATGCACGTGGAGAACATGCAAACTACATGCAGAAAGACCCAGGCCATGGCATGAGTGCTTTAAGGGTGAATCACACAACAGACCTGCTTAGTCCATTTTAATTGAACTCAGGTTTGTTTGCCTAGAAAATCCAGGTTACGCATTCAGGTGTGAATGTGTAATCAAACTTTGATACACACCAAAAAAGCAAACTCTGGTCTACCTACAAATCTAGGTCTGTAGATTTGTGAACCGCATCATAAGTGAATTCTGGCACAGTTTGAATGCATATGTGAACTCTAAGAGCAATGAAAAAACACTCCCAAAGCAAGAAACAGATTATAGCACAATGCATTCTGGATCAATACAACCAAGGCATATGTGTGACTCTACCAATAGCAAGAGAGATGGCTCGTGGTCTTTTGGAAAAGACAATAGAGAAATTCTACAACTACCAAAAACTGGCGCCACTTTTGTTTACATCTTGTGAAGAAGAAAGTTGCCCTCTGTGACTTGTTCATAAGTTTTTGTGTCACTTTCTCTAGTGATTCTTGATTTAGCACCACCACAGGCAAAGGGGTGAACAGTTTTTCCTAAAGGGTTTGGATCTTTTACCACAGTGAAGTGTAAAAGCAAACCACCAGATGAAATGTAACAAATGTTGCAATTTTGGTCCCCAATCCAAACCAGTCTACCATTCTGTCATGTGTGAAGACACTGTGAATCTTACTGCAAATATGGAGACATCCACTTTTACCACCAAATGAAAAAAAACTGGTGCTAAACAAGCTCTAGCACTAAACCAATTTTAGTGCTGAAATTAGTTTAATGACAGAAGCTCCCTATGAAGGTCCTTTATGTCTTACAGACTCAAGTCTCTTTTCTATTTGATGGAGAGAACATCCACTTGCTTGTGATGACAAGTAAACAGAAAGGCACTTCCTCCAGCTAAAGGAATATGGGCGCTCTAAACCTTAACCGATCGCTTTAACAAAGAAAGTGATTAGAGGAAGCACGGTGAGGGAGGACACATTTGAAACATGACCGGGGTGCCTCATGAGAAAGCGAGAATAAAACGCCATCAGCCACAAGGGTCCGCTCTTTGTTCCCCATGTCAATATCTGTGTAAACTATCGACATGCATCATAATCGTTCCCTTCTATCAGCTGTGGACTAAAGAACAATCTCCATTAGGTGACAGCGCCCCGGCAGGTTGATAAATGCTCCCTGACGAA
Source organism: Girardinus metallicus (assembly GCA_903067095.1). Classification (NCBI taxonomy): domain Eukaryota; kingdom Metazoa; phylum Chordata; class Actinopteri; order Cyprinodontiformes; family Poeciliidae; genus Girardinus; species Girardinus metallicus. The sequence continues at coordinate 34,553 of CAEGAE010042060.1, forward strand.
AGGGAAGGAATTGTGTAAAATAAAGAGGCATGTTCCAACAAGTCTTGTCAAAATGGTATTGATTTAATCATCTGCAGAAATACACATTCTTGGTTAGTGTAGCGTGGCAGCAGAGACGGCAGAAGCTGGGATACGCTTTACAGTTGTTGACGCGGAGACGCTCTCCCTCATTGGCTTCACAGGTGATGAAACACACACTGAGCCGCTCTCTCTCCCTCTTCAATCAGATGTTGTTCTGCAAAAAAGTGTCTAAAAATCTCTGCTCTATTTTTATTTAGCAGTGTGAAATGTAACTGAACGCGAGTGGGCGAGTCTATATGTACCAGACTGGTGTGACCGGCCGTCTCCTTGGCCTCTCAGCAGAATGCAGGGGCGATAGATAACAAAAGTCCTCCATCATCCAGACACACCAGTGGTGTTCCAGTAGCTGAAGTGAGGTGGCCAGAGGTCTTGGTGTGTTTATTTAACATCAGGGTACTGGAGAGAGTTGCTCACCTTGGGAGAAATGGATCCCCTCTTTCCCTCACTGTAAACAGAGTGGCAAAACAACTGGAGGTCTCATTGCTCTAAAGTACAAGTTTATCAAGCAGGTGGGTGGCTTCATCGCTGGAGCCTTGCAGGAGCAAGTAGATACTATAAAATATGTCTTTGCAGAAAAAAGCTGAGCAATGTGAAACGGGGTGCTGCCACACATAACACAATACTGGGAACGCAAAATTTCTGAATGAAAATAGTCCAGACTAATTTTCACTCGTAGTATGACGTGCAGTGTTATTTTTCATCAGATTCACCACGTTTTTAGCTATATTTTCTTCCCAGTCAGGTCTGAATAGCTTCCCTGTCCCTGCAGAAGAAAAGCATCCCCACAGCATGATGCTGCAGCCATCATATTTATAATTATTTTGCAGATTCATTTTGCTCCAAACACGTAACAATCTGGAATGTGCTCAGAAATAGATAAACAGCAACAACACTGGTTACGATGTTAAAGTTTGGACATGCATAATGAACAGTGTATTTTGAACTTTGACAGTGAATTTTTAAACATAATAAGTAAACTGCAAAGTGATGTTCGTTATTCTTTAATCTTTCCTTAATATTTTCTTCCCAAGCAGTCATAATTTCTTGTAGTCATTTAAAGATCTTTAGTCACTTTGATGCTTAAGTATTAGAAATAATACTGGGGCACAGTACCTGGGGTACAATCCCATAGTAAAATAGTAAAAAACAATAAAATTTGCTGCAACTGTTACAAATTGCTAACCCAATCAGCAGTCTGTAATATAAATGAAAATCATGCCTCGACTGCTGCTTTCTTACAATTGTAATCATTTAGGAGGTCAAAAGGGATGGTATTATTCGTGCACAGCCCATCTGAGCAGTGATGAGGTGAACACAAATAATGTGCATCAACCTACAAAGCAAAGATGTGCACCTGCTGCGACTGCAGAGGGGGTTGGAGACAATCCCACGGTGACCTGACCTTGACATGTCTGAGTGAAATGGCGGTGGAGGCTAATACCTCATCATATTGAGTTTGACTTTGGGCTCACTGTGGTGGGCACCATAAAACAATGGATAGCCCTGTGGACAAACAGTCATAAAAAAGGAAAAGAGTTAACAAGGATGACCAAAACAGCCTCAGTCTGCATAGGGAATATTAAAAATCCTCACCTATGACATACATAAAAAAAATGAATTGAGATTGTCACGATGTTTTAGATGTCTGAAAACAAATTCTGACTTTTTCACCAGCATCATCACACACTTTAGAAAAATTCAATAGTTATTATCGGTACATTTATTCAAGCCATCCAATTTAGAGAAAATTGCTTTTATCCAAATCTCTCGCTGTACAACTAATAACACTTAAAAAAGAAAACATTTTTCAAAAGTTTTTTTTAGCTATTATTGCATGACTTCTCTTGTCCACAGAATAATCATGACATGAGACAGAGGCCTTATTCCCCTTAGCTTTCTTCAAAATGGGAAAGAGAGGTAAACATGTCATTTATAAATTAGGAAAATATTTCATAAATTAGGAAATGGCTAAAAGGAAAGTGCTGCTTATCTAAACTTGCCCATATCAACAATCAGAGTCATAACTAAAGAAAAACTGGATCTGTGACAAATGATACAGAATTGGCCCAAGTCCACTTTCCATCAGTGAGTAAAACAAATCTCCAAATATCAGCATTTGAGAAGCGCTAAAAATTGTTCAGTATCAAGGTAGTTTTAGAGTTTTTTTAAACATTTCACCAAGCGTGCCTAAAGGTAGAGTAGACAGCTTATTTTTCACCTCATATCCAATTTTACAGTGAAAACCTTTTTTGTCAATGTCAAAAAATATGATTAACAAAAGCAAAACTAAAGCTAATGATGGAAACACTCTTATCTGTCAGGTAAAGTGCTATTGTTGCGCCATGCAATCTTAGCCAACCACTCCATAAAATGTCTACAGTACGAAAAAACAGTCTACCTTTCTAAAATCAGGACATAACTCATCGTATCAAGGCAAGAGCTGAGCTCCAGACATTATTCAGTCCAGGAGGACAACTGGAGAGGTGTGGGAGACACCTCGTGTGAGCACAGGACCTTTATATATTACCTCCTGCTCCAAAGTAAGGACACAGAGAATGAAGATGACTGCCCTGTCACTGGAAAAAAACAGATGAACCAGCCAGACCTGACTGAACTGTTCACTTACTGCAGCCATGGCCTCATGTAACAAACCGCAGGCTGAGCAACATCTTTTCAAATATAATTTTGATCAGTAGGGGTTTTGGTGCAGGTGTTCTGGTGCAGATGTTCAGCTGTGCCTACTCTTACAGAGACTGTCCAATACAATGCAGGGATAACATGCTTTGTTTTCTCGATTACTCATTCTGCTGTTCGGGTGTTTTAAGGTAATGATGGTAAACAGAGTTTCTATGCATTATGTAATAGAATCCTCACAGAATATTGTGCTTGAGTGTAAAATGATTTTTCTTCCCTTTATATTTTGTATGGTGAAATGTCTCACACTCTCGTCCTTGTGGCTGATTTCCAGCAGCTTTTAGATATACATCTGCGCCATCACACCTGATTCAAATATTTAGGGTGCTAGCTTGACTCTGTATTCTTTGAAGACATGCTGAGAAGGAAATTTGATTCAGGTGTGTTGGACCACAGATGCATCTAAACATTGCAGGACTCAAAGATGATGATGTCACATCCTTCTTTTTTTCCCCAGCCATATTTAAACTTCCCATGACCATCTTGGAATAAAGCTAAAACTGAAATATGCTTATCCTCAACTGGTCAAATAAGTATTTGAAAAGATTAATCAAACAATAAGGTCTGTTCCTTTCCCCTGTCAGCCATTCCAAGCATTTGATATGAGGAATAAATCTGCAAGCATAGCAGGTGATAAAGTAGCACTGTTATTTGGTCATTATTGTGCTATTTCAGTACAATAATGGGCACATTCTGCAGCACAAGTACATCTAAGTTGTGTGAGGGGGGTATAAACTTTCATCTAAAATAAATAACTACTACGTCAATATAAAGTGCATATTTCAAAACCTTATTCAGATAATTTACTCAAAACCTTGCATTCTGTCTAACATTTAGTCTGAGACAGGTAAAGTAGATCATTTATGATTTAAAGCTGCATCAAAAGGAGCTGATACTCATATTAAACTGGATAAAAGACAAATGCATCACTTAGAGATATCCATTCATCTCACTGTTAAGGCAATTTTAATCTTTATGTCAATAATGAAGATGTGTGTAGTATCAAGTAGTCAAGGTAATTAATAGGAATGTCAGCAACATTGTATTAATAGCATCTTGCATGGCATCAATTTAGTGTAAATTGTCGTTTTGACAAGGCACTTTAATTAAAACTATCAAACCAGAATTAAAAGGAGCGTGGTGGTAATTTTGGGAGACTATCAAATAATGTTACCATCTGGTATTTTTGCATGTCTTATCCCTGCTAATTATAAGTGATGCTCAAAAGGTTAGAGGCATGTTGGAAGATTCAGTGATCACCAGCATACAGTCAGTGCAATATCCACAGGTCAGAAGAAATGGGCAAGAAAGTGTCTCATGATCCATGCAATCTTAACGCACCAAACACAGTTCCATGCAAAAGTATTCAAACCTCTTGAACCATTTCTCCGTTCTGTCACACCACAATCAGAAACTTCAATGAATGTTATTGGGATTTTCTATGATATAACCACTACAGCAAAGTGGATTAGGAATTAGAATTAGTGATTAGGAAGTGGGAATTGATACATGGTTTCCTAAATTTCTACAATCTGAAAGAATTTGAATTCAGCTCACCTGTGCCAATACTTTATGCAGAACCACATTTTGCTTACATCTTTAAGCAATTGTTGCTTATTGTTGGTAGGGATATCAAGTTATTCTTCTACACAGAACTACCAGATAATTCTTACTGAGAGAAAATTGCAAGCTATTTAACTTTATTCAAGAGTCAAGTGACTTCTGAAGAAACTCTAGAACAGCACCACTCATGATGGAGTAGCTCTGCCACATTACTTCCGATTTGATATTTTTATAGACTTTTTTTCTTTAGGCACTGCATATTTGGGCAATTATTGTCTCAGGTTTTGGATGAAGTGAAGTAGCAGCACTTGGCAACAACTGATGCTGTCATCCACAATGCTGCTATGAAATATCATCTCTGCTACAAGCGTATTTATTATTCCAGTTGACATGGAGGGATGTGAATTTAACAAGCTAGTAGATTACTGCATTTTAAAATGTCATTCAAAATTTTTGTCTTTACTTCTTAATACTTTCAAGCAAATTCCAAACATATTGTATTACGTTGGACAGTTTAGCACTTAAGAACTGTAATCTTGAAGAGATTTAAGCTGCTAAAACCTCAAAAAACAAGGAAAAAGTACGTCTCATATAGAATTATGTCATTTTATGCATAAAATGATTTTTCTGAAAAAAATTGCTAAAATAAATGTTGTTATCATCAGTTCACATTAGCAAGTCCCATTTATTTCTCCGACTACACTGAATGATCAATACATGAGTCAGGTGGGAGAATGTCTACATGAGTAAATGGATGGGTGCAGCGGATGTTTGCAACAGATGAGAGAGTGAACAGCCTGACCTCTTTGCTGACTTGTGTTTTCAGTCAGTCTTCCTGGTTACTATGCGTCATGGTTTGTTTCACTTGACGTGCAATTATTTTTCCCATTAAATACACAACATGTATTTCACTTAGTTCTTTTCTGAATGAATTTTCAATCAAAGGCCATTACACTCTTCAGACAGAGAAAGTTTGGAAAAATAACAAGGCGCAATGGGAAAGAAAATAATGCTCTGTCAAACGGAGATGGAAAACACAAAAATAATCATTTACAAGAAGCAGGTGATGCATATGTTAAAGTGTCAAGACGCAGCAGAGAAATTAATAGCTTTCTGCCATAAGCATTCTCTGATAAATATGATTACATTTGCATACTTCATTTTGCTCTTGATCTGCTGTCTTGGTGACTCTCAATGTTCTTCTGCACATATTCCAAAAAAGAAAGAAAAAAAAAAATCATTACGATGCAACAAAACAAGCATTATGCATCTCGTCAAGAATTTTTCTATATCAAAACAAAAATGATGGTAACATATCAGTAAGTGTTCATACTTTAATTGGGAGTAAGGGCAAAACAAATGACTACGATACATTTAACTTACACATTCGGAGTTTAATTATCTGAACTACATCTGCAATGTAAACACTACAGTCTGTATAATGTGTGAGTCAATGGTTTGAGGAGAGAGTTGTGGGGTCAGATTTCTAAGAAGTGTTTTATGCATCATTAACTTATCAATAAAACCATCTGACACTGTCCGCCATCCGGCATGATGAGGAAGGTTGTCCATTCCTGGTGTGATGTCTCGCATTTGTCCAACATCTTGACCTCAGCAAAAGAATCAACTTCTGAAAAAGATTGATAATGGAGGTCACCTTTCATTATAAATACTTAGTGCATTTGTACTTACACCAATTCTGGTTGAAGTTACAATGTCTTACAGCAGTATCCACACCCTTTGAAAGTTTTCAATCACAGACTTCAATGGATAGAAATTGCATGTGATAGACCAAGATAACGTAGAGCATATTTGTGAGGCGGAAGGGAAACAATTTCGAGTGGACATCCTTTGTAAAGATATGTTAAACCATTTATCATTTTCCTCAATAAAATTTTCTCAATAAAACACATTCAAGTTTGTCTGTTGTGATGTGGCAATATAAAAAAAATAAATTAGTATCAATACTTCTACGAGACACTGTATAAATCACCTTTGATCTGCCATGATCTAAATTTAGTGGAGGTTTTCTGTCACCTTTGGGATGCCTAATAAAGATCCTGCTCTGGTCGTGTTTATGCAATAGGTCACTGAACATACATACACACACATGCAAACGGACACTCATTTCAAATATGTGCAGAAACTTTTGCATACATAGTGGTCTTTGAAGACAAATTTTAAAATAAAGTAACTTACTCTTCATCCCCTATAAATAATTTTCCAAAACTGCTTCATAACATATGATTCTTTTTTCCTGCAAATTGGATTTGACACATATTCATTCTCTTCGTTAGGTGAATCTCTAGGTGACAGTATTTGCACTTTTCCCCTGCTGTTTTCCAGTTCAGGATTCCAATTAACCTGTGCAAAGCGTGACGCCAATCACAGGACGCTGTATCGACAGCCGGCATAAAAAGAATAATGCTGTAAGGAGGATGTAGCTTACTGTGGCGGTGGCGCTGGTGGGGGTGGGTACTCCTCCCTCACTGGTGACAGAGAAGTTAGCACCACTCATTTATCAAGTCCTCTCTGGCCACCGAGGGGCTGGCGACTCCCAGGGCCGCCTGCTGCTTGGGGGGCCGGTGCGCAATATGTGCATTTCAGGCCTCGGGTGGGCTGGCGAAAACTGCTGATGTGCTCAGTGCTGCTAAGTTTGATGGATTTGTTGTTGTCATTTGCTTTGGTTGTGTTCCCCGTAACAAAACAAAGAGAATCATTAACTCTTTTGTGCCACATTGGAACTCATATGGGTTGGGGATAATGCAGTACGAGATGGTGTACAGATGGGGTCAGCTGGAGTGTCCTGCTGCCGAAAGCCTTCCAGAATGGGGCGTTGAACATGCATGGACGATCCTCCATAGAGGGGCTGATTACAGAATGATTTAGTGGCCACCGATATCCCCTTTCTTTTTCAAGCCCCCGATCAGTGAGCTCATTTCAGCCACAAGAGTAAAACTGGCAGCGCTCTCCACTTATATTTATAGCCATTTGGTGTTTACCACCTTGTGTGACGTTCTGGCCAGGCTCACGTCCCAGCTTTTAATGTGCATCACCGTTGGAGGCTTGTAGTTTGAGGCTGGCTGGCACAGGTTTCCCTCACTATAGGAGTGTTACAATCAATGCATTAAAAGTAGACATTTAACTAATAAACACTGCTTGAACCAAGCTGAAAACTTAAAAATTATAAAATTATTTAAAGACAATTACATTGAACAGCTAAATTAGTTAAAAAAAATATAAACCGAGGAGGAGTGAATATGTCACTTGTTTCTTTTAAGATTATTTTGTCCTAAAAGGCTATGCTTAAAGAACACCACTCAAAATCAAAATTTAAAGCAAATTGACTAAAGCTAAACAAGACTTTTGAAAATTGATTGCAGATGAACAACAAATTTCTGAGAATCCACCCTTTATAAGTATCAAGTATTATGTATATAAAAGCTTTAAAACATACAAATTTTCTTGATTTCAATCTTTGCTGTGGTTATCAAGTTTTGTAGATTTGCTGACCCTTTTGCTTCGTGGTTAGATAATCCTCGGTACCTGTAGGCTTCATTTATCATAGTTCCAGTTATTTAAGCTTTTTATTTGTTGTTTTAAATGTAGATATTGACATGCTTAGATGGGTTTATTGGTAAGACTTCCTGGACTCATGATGATCAGCAAACTGTATGCAAGTGTTCTTTGGTATTTCTCAACTTGAATAGGCCTCCATCTTCTGGGCATTGTCACTGGTGCCAATAAGTGTGACATGAGCGATTTATTAAATACAATCATTTCTTAACAGGAGTGTTTGTCCCTCTAAATGTATATATTCATTAAAGGCTTCTGATATGAACAATGGGGCTCTTTGCCCAGGGCGCCCTTGTGTCGAGGGCAGCACTGAGGTGAAAAAAGTAAATTGCCAGATATGCCCAAACAACTTTTTAGCTATTTTCTTTGCTTCTTTTAGTCAGCTTTGAGAGAATGTTCCCTGAACTGTACACAGGGTAAATAGGTTCGATAATCAAACTGAAGATGACGTCTAATCTGCAGCTTATGATTCACTGAGTGGATAATACTATGCTAGGAAACATAACAAAAACACAAAAGAAAAACAGAAAGAACACACATAACACACACCTATATTATTTTTCACATCTTTCCCATAATTACCAATAATTTTGAAGGGTATAGTATATTTTCCAGTATAAAATATCATTTTTAGGTGTTTGACGTCTCTGATTTTCGAAAAGAAGACTTATTTCCTCAAGGGAGAGTTGAAGATAAAGACAAATCCTCTTATTTTTCTCTGTCAAGCCATCACAGGCCGAGACGAAATACAAATTGAGATAGCAGTAACGGGCCACGGCAGTTTGCCGTTGACTGCGAGGGTTACAGGGGTGATTGAGTATGTGTTTGACTGCCCGAGGCCGAGGGCTAACACTACTGATACAAAGATAAGGTCGTCTCGGAGAGGGAGTAGCCTCAGCAGATAATCCCATAGTTCCTGACAACTCTGAACACAGGCAATGCCATAGAGTTTTTTAAAAATGAAAGAACATTCTTTAGGGAACAACATCATCAGGAACAACAGAAGAATGTGATAGAAAGGCCAACATTTTTTCTCTTTTTAAGTTTAAGCAGAGACTAATTTACAGTTTTGATGATTCTGTGTGGAACATAAATACTTAACTTGTGTGCACAAGTTAAGTACACAAGCAGTCATTATCTACTTTGGCATCAAATGCACAAACAAGAATAATGGCTACAATATTTAGCAGAAATATTTTATCAATACTGACCACAGACACAAGCCAACCTGTATGTTTCATCCTTACTTTCATCAATAACGCAGAGGGGAAGCGTTATTTCCCACATAAAACTAATCTTTCCCTTTTATTGTATTTTAATGAAACCAAACTCGTTCTAAGGTGGTAATTCATTCCATTTGTTATGTTTGGACAACTCATTAACATTATCATTTATTATCATTAAATTGAAATTTTAAGCTTCTTCTCCCTTGAGATGCAGTGCGTTTCTTTTTCTTCATTTTGCATTAAAACAAATGTGGGCCTGCTGATGCATTAGATTAATGTGCTCACTCACTGCCTGCTGCAGAGCTCAATTCTGGCATGAAAAACAAGACTCAGTCTGTGTTTTGAGCCTCATCAAAAGACATTTTTGTTTGGTGGGAACGGGTTTTAAATTAGTGTATTTTACTGTTAGCTTTATGCACTCCTAACACAGCGAATGACTGTCAACACAAGCTAACTTTTAGATGAAATGTGATCTTGCTGAAACACCACATTATGCATTTCCAGAGATTTTATTTCCATGTGCACTAATTTACTGACTAACATAATCATGCACATGTAAGGCATTAGCAGCCTTGATTTCATGTAACATTTGCAAACTCATAATGCTAATGACTTATTTAGACTTCCAGATCAAATTCAAAGTTCTTAATTCTTGCTGAGTTTGCTCCACCACATCAAGCCCATTGCTAATTACAAAGTTAGCTTTTTCCTGAATAAATAAAGTTGATTAATTAGCGAGTCAGAAGAAGTGAAGATGATGTATGCTGTATAAATCACTGTCATAAAGAACTTACTGAAACGTTTCATTTGCATTGCCTGACTTCTTAATTACATGCACCCAAACTTTGCAGATTTAATGGAAAATGAATAACGTGAAGGGTGAGAGGTTTCACGGAAAATCTGCCAAGTAAAAAGAATCAAGATGTTGAAGTCAGGAGGGGATCTACACAATACGCTTGTTAGCAACCTAAGACATGATTTATAAGACATGTTTAGCAGTTTTAACCATATAAGCTCAATGACTGAATAAATAATTAAATACTTAGAAGCTGTTCCATGCCCTGGTGAAGGGCTGAAAAATAAAAATAAAAATCAGAACATTACTTTTTGCCACAGCATCCTTATATGAGCATCATAGAGAGGTTTTTGGCCAAAAATGTCTAATTTCTTATAACTTCCCTGTGATCATTTTTGTTCTCATATCCCATATGTTGTTCCTATGTTTGTGGCTTCATTCTGCCTTGTCCTAATTTGGATGCAATAAATAATTACAGGGCGATAACTAATCTATCATTTTTGGCAAGGATAGTAGATTGTGACAAAGACCTTGTAGAAAATTGTATCAAAGGCTTTCTTTAATCCAGAAAGACTGGCACCGGAACAATATTAATGCTTTTAAAGTTACAGATTATATCATATTCACCATACACACTGTTCACAATCAAATCCATTTGTCTAATTCCATTTCCACTAAAATCTGCAACTATACTTAAATTCTGAACCTGCATTTTCATTGTTATGAGTCTAAGTTACAAATAAGTAAGTCAGATAGCTCTAGAGAAATACTCATTACAGCAATTAGTGTCTTGCTTTTCCTTTGTGGCATGTCATGTAAGATACCTTCTTCCTATTCAGCAAGATTACACTACAGTTGATGTTTAGGTTATATATAATCCCTGTGTGAGTGATGTTGTCAATTTGGCACTTGTATCCTATTTTGGTGGCCATCTGGGCTCACTAGATCGCCCCCATGAGAGAAAAGGTTATAGATGATAATTATTCAGAAGTCATTTGGTTTTAGAGGTGTTTAGTGCTTATCTGCATTGCATTTAAAATGCTGACAAAATGCCCTTTATATTTTCTTTTTACAAAGTGTTTGGCAATATGAGACACCAATACACGGCCACTGAAAGAGTTAACATTTTTACTCAAGAACACTTTCACTATTGAACATTGTCTGGTTAGAAAAGTAGCCATGCAAGACATAAAATAAATTATGATCAATTTCTTCTTTTAATGGGGTTGCTACAGGGGTTGGGCTGAGTGTTCACTTCTCTTTCCTTGCAGATTACATGTGATGTGTTTGACAAATGTTAAGACTTATATGGGTTACCCAACATGCTGTTTCTGTGCAAGTCAGTCACTTATTGCTGAGGCACTTTGTCAAATTGATTATCCAGTCAACTAATTCCCAGTCTATGTCTAGCTAAAGTATGATGGAGTCATTGTGTCCCATGGGTGCAATTCTCATTTGGGAGTCTGTCTGTGTGAGTAAGTATTTATGTGAAAGCGGCTAACTAATCAGCAAAGTGGGCCAAAAACCGAATATTGGGTAATCTGGGGCATTTGTGGACACGCTTTGTAGCTCATCACAGCCAAATTAGAGGATAGCATTTTATAGAAGAAGACCATAAAGCAGAATGGCAATTTAGAGGTTGTTACATGACTACATTCAGCTGATTATATAAAGTAGTTTGCTTTCCCACAAGAACCTAGTTGGAGAAAGATTATCAATATTTTTTTAACACATGCACTCAAAAAGAACATTTAAAAAAAGGACAATTCAAATGAATATATTTGGAATTTTGTTTCTTTTTTTTACTTATCTAGAACAACGTTTGACCCATATTTCTTTTTGGCACTAATGCAGCTGTTGGTAAAGTTATATTTAATGGTAGGAGAAAGATTTGATATTTTAACCAAAAAACTACACTGAACATTACAATTGTGTTTTTTCAACATAGACAGTGTTTTGTTTTTCTATCAGCTTATCCATAAAATGCTGAATTTTTATTTATATTTTTTGGGTTTCTTTGCACAAGCAGTCTTAGATTTTTTTTGGAAAAAAAATAAAAATAAAATGATATTCTTTATGAGTAGGTAAAGTTGACTGGAACGGAGCCCTCATGGGACACGAGGGAATTATTTATTTACTCTTTAGGTTACCTCAAAAAGCTTTTGAATTCTAATACAATACGTTTTGCATTCCCTCACAATAAGTCAGTTTATGTAGCATCTTGAATACTGAGACAAACTTATGTGCAAAACACCAATATTAAACAGGTCAAACATGGGCTTCCCACTCCTACTCTAAAACAGAAACATGTCAGAAGAAAAGAAAGAAAAAAGTGCATTAAAATTATTTGGACTATTTTTGAGTCATCTTTTAGTATTAGTTGTATCAGTTGGTCTGAGTGACTAATAAAGGGCTGTTTTTGTGTGCAGAGTTAACGATGCATAAACATGTTTTCATTAAGGATCTTTAAGGGTGTTTTTTTCATGCATTAAGACAAAAGTTTTGTGTTTTTTTTAAGAACAGAGTGGGATTGTTTTGCTGCAAAAACCTTATCTTCATGATCACCAAAGCAGTGTTTTCATGTTTAATGTAATAGAAGTTCTTAGTTTACTTTAATTTACAATTTTGTTGTTTTGCTTGATCACCAACCTTGCAGACTTTATGATCAGCAGGTCAGTTCCGAGCCCAAGAAGGGCACAGTTCAATGCCAGTTGGTCACACAACACCACCTTCTTTATTTCCTGTTGGTGCAGAAAATATCTTTATTATGGTATCCCGTGTGTCTCTGGCCAGGAAGAATCCTCAGAGAGGAGAGCAGCGGGTGAAAGGGGTCATGTAGAACCAGACAGAGACACCGGCGTGACACTGTGACATGTTCAGATTCCCTCCAGTGAGCTGTGCCGTGCACGACAACATGAAACAAGAAAATGAGCCACAAACCTTTTTCTGACCCCGCAGCCACTCAAACATCTTCCCACACACGCTCAACACAGAAAAATATACAGATCAATAATTTTTATTTGTAATACAACTGTTCTTTCAGCATTTTATTAAACGAGATTTTGACAGAATAGTTGGAAATATGATTTTATGTGTTTTTGGGGAGTGGCTGAACTGAAATAAGCATTTCCTTAGCCGAGTGTTCATCTTGTTTAGTGTAGAGAGCTGACAAGACTCCACTGAAAGGAAATTATATGTCCTCCACTGGGTCTTCTCTCTAAATGAGAACTATTGCCCCTATTAGATGAAGGTTAATAGTCATTTGGTGAAAAACACAGCTGATTTTCAATTGGATAGAGAAGAGAAACTCCACCAAGCAAAACCTACATTTGTTGTGTGTTTTACAAGACCCCTAAATATTCTAGCTCACCCCAAACATGTCTCATTTTTTCCATGTAAAAAAAAGATTTTTTGTTGTTCTTTTTTTGTTGTTTTTTTATGCCCAGCAGGCAAGAATCAATGACATTTGAAATAATTGTTGTTACAGGGGTAATCTCTGGAGGGAGAATGGGGCAAAACTGTAGAGAAGATTTGAGTAAATTACTGTGTCAGCTTCTATTTATTTGCGACCGGATTGCCACAGGCGGCACTTCAAGATAGCCATTAGGAGTCAGGGCAATAAAGACAGAGCATGTAGCCATTGTCGAAAAGTTAGCGTGTAATGCAGCAAGTTATCATCAAAGCGCTCCCTGTGGAGAGCGCGGGGCGCACACTGGGGAGAATACATGTGAGGAGAACCAATTATAGCTCCTCAAATCTCTCTTTCTCAGAGGGAGAGGTCATAAATAGATCGCTACAGTTGTGTACCCTTCACTGTATATTTCTCCATATGGCGGCTCTTCTCTGTGTGCATCATTAAAGGTACCAACCATCCTTAAACAGAGCACATATCCTATAGGTTCACGGAGTACAAAAAAAAGTGCTTAAAGCATTAAAATAAAGTTTAAAAGATTTGAAGGGTTTTGTTGGAATGGAAACTTTGTATTCTTTTTAGGAGCGTCTCCTTTCTAATGGTAAATATATGTAAAAATAAGCTGTAAATGAATTCATATTTTACTGTAGAAACGCAATCTCTCACTGAACATAAACATCCAAACTTTAACACGACTATAAGGCGGGAAAAAAAAATAAAAAAAAAGATATATATATATATATAT